>PYAF01002798.1:174110-188537 GCA_007407185.1 Glycine tomentella
TAGTTGTGGAATATTCTAGAGTATTAGAATTAGTTGTGAAATATTCTAGAGTATTAAAGTTAGTTGTGGAATATTCTAGAGTATTAGAATAAGTTGTGGAATACTCTAGAATATTAGAATTAGTTGTATATAATGAACCCTTTGGGTTTCAATCTGAATGAATGAAAAAGTGTGTTCATTACTTATATTTCAACAGTTTTATATGATCTGATTAATTTTGTTTTATGTACTTCACAAATCATTTTCCTCCAAACACTACCATTAAGACAGATATTCTTCATTTTCATTATGCAGTAATCAGATCAGAACACTTAGTTAGTGTTGTTTGCATCAGATCTTCACTCTTCATTTATTCATATTATAGTAGTTAACTTAAATGTTCTAAAAGGTTCAAGGTATTTAACCTTTGTAATGCTGATGCGTTTATATATGTTTGAAATAATTGCATTTGCAGAGGTTAAGATGCAAATGTAATTTCCATGCTTTGAAATTCGTGCCAAAAATTCAACAAATTGGCTCGTTATTGATCCAAAGGATTAGAAAATATGGTGCTCGACGCAGCATGTTAGACACTCAATTGCTGGGGAAGTTCATCCACAACAATGAAGATCATGAAGCTAAAAGGGGCTCAGCAAAATATCTTGCTTTGCACTTGAGGTTTGAAATAGATACGGTGGCCTATTCCTTATGTGAATTTGGAGGTGGAGAAGAGGAGAGAAAGGAACTACAAGCCTATAGAAAACGCCATTTTCCTCTGTTTCTTGAGCGCTTGAAGAAGAATTCAACGTATGCATGTTTCTACTATATCTTTTCAACATGGTGTTTTGATTGCTACATATCCTTGTAGTCTTCTAATATAATATTTTTTGCACGTAATATTGATGCTTATAGCTCTATTTCTCCAAAGCATTTGAGAAAATTGGGAAGATGTCCGTTGACACCAGAAGAAGCAGCACTTGTTCTAGCAGGTCTTGGTTTCAAACAGGAAACTTACATTTACTTGGCTGGTTCTCATATTTATGGGGGAAACTCAAGAATGGAACCCTTCACCAGCCTCTATCCCAATGTGATCACAAAGGAAACCCTGCTTACATACAATGAACTGGAACCTTTCAGGAATTTTTCTTCTCAGGTAAATTGGTATTATATCTGTTATCATTTTCATTCTACCATTTTTTAAAGAATTCTCATTCAGGTTAAATCATTATCCCAATGTTCAATGTCGAGTCATGTTCTTGACAATACATTGCTAGATTTTATTGAAGTGTACCCAAGTACATGTTAAGGTTCAGAATCAAATAGGCACTTTACTTGGTTTATAACGAAGGGAAATTCATTAACGACGATTTTTATCTGTCACAATATTGTTAATGTCAACTAATAATGTTAACTTGATGTCAATGCAGTTGGCTGCTTTGGATTTCATTGCATGTGCAAGTGCTGATGTATTTGCTATGACTGACTCTGGTAGCCAACTTTCATCATTGGTATCTGGATTCAGAACCTACTATGGTGGCGATCACGCTCCTACATTGCGGCCAAACAAGACAAGGCTAGCCGCAATTTTGAGAGAGAATGACACCATAAGATGGAACAGGTTTGAAGTCAGAGTAAAGAAGATGATTCTTGAAGCTCAGAAGGCTGGCATTAGGAGTTATGGCCGAAGCATTTACAGAAATCCCAGGTGCCCTGAGTGCATGAGCAAACAACATTAGCTAGTCCTTGCATTAGCAGACCAGAACACTTGTTAATATAAAACACTTTTGAGATTGAGTTTCTTTAGCCATTTTTTTTTTCTTTCCTGTATCATATCTTATTCACGATCCTCTATGCAATAATAATTTTTTTTTTTTTTTTTTTGTTTCAAAGAATGAATTTCTATTTATTTAATTCGTGGTTAGTATTATTGTAATTAAGTGTTAAAAAGAAAATATCGTTCAAGTTCCAAATTTTTTCATTAAACAAGATCCAAGTGCATTTCAAATGCATAGGATAAGGGAATAAAAAAATATTTATTGCAGACCACAATGAATGGGTCACGATCTTCTCTCCAACCTTCTTTCACTAGATCATTTCTCCTCTAGCTCCGTTTTTGTTGCCTGTCCAACAACATATGAGATAAATATATTGTATCAAACAAACAATATCAACTAATTAGCAGATATCAGAACTGGATTATGAAGTAACATTGATCATACAAGAACAATTACATTTGACTGGTGACTGCATATGTTACTGTCAATTGCTGCATTGACTATATCAGCTAATTGCTGCACTGATCGTACACAGCTATTTGACTGTCAATTTCATGACGTAACATTGACCATACGACAACAATAATTTTATCTCACTAAATATATATTTTCGTGATAGTTTGGAAGGAGTGAAATTGGAAAAAAAAAATTGAGAAGAAAGAAAACAGATATAAGATGTTTTTCCTTTGTTTGGTTGAAGAAAAAATGAAAGAAATTTTTTAAATAAAGTTGACTTCAAGAAACAAAAATTTAAATTTTTCTTTACTTCCAATTTTCTTCTGATTCAAATTTCAAAATCTTTATTTTTCTTTCCTCTCTACCAAACACAGGAAACATTACAATCATAACCCTAAATATGTATTTAACTAATCAGTTACCAGTGCATTCTTACAATTGTGTTACTTTTTACACATATTGTAAAATGGCTTATACATAAAATTATTTAAATTATATTAAATTATATGTGTAACATCCTACTAAAGATCGAAATAATAGTAATCCAAGGAGGTATTTTTATAAATGGGTTTATGTTGGAGAATGGACTTTTAAAGAAAGGAGCTAAAAGAGCCCAATGATGGTTTTAGAGTTTATAAGTCACACCCACGACCTCATAAGGCACGCCGTCCTGGGAAAGGAAGGAACGAAGAAAGAGATTTAAGGGAACAAAATGAAGAGAAGACTAGAAAAGAAGAACGAAGAGTCTAGGAACGAAGTTGTTAACTAGGTGAGTGCAGTCCCTTGCATGTTTCTCCCATCCCTATAAATATGTTGATTGTTCTATATGTTTCCCTTGGTACATATACTCAGTCCACCTGTCATGTTATTGATGCCTTTGTTCTTGGTATGTCAATTAATATGTTATGTTTAGGAATCATTATAGGTTAATGTAGGTGCGAGGAGTGGCCTCTGCATGAGTGCAGAGGCATGAATGTGTGTGCATGCAAAAGTATGCGTGCATGTGAGTGTGGATGTAGGAAAGCTTGTGGGAAGTTGAAATTGATGCTGACGGGGAAGATTAGGATACTGAAGCTTTGGTGAAGTCAACAACTACCCATATGTTCGGCAACTCTTACTGATATAGACGCCAACAATTATGGTGGATTCTTAGTGCCTCGTCAAGGAGCAGAAGATTGCTTTCCTCCCTTGGTATTTATGAATTATGATGCATTAATTTCTCTTCTCAAAGCGGTTGTGTTCAAGTGTTTTGCTATCTATTCTAATTTGCTTTATGATCGTATTTTGATATGCTAAATTCAGTTGTTCAAACTTTTGAAGACAAACTTTTCTGGTGTAGTCTTTTGGATATATAATTTTGGTAGCATTTTTAATTTATAGTCTACCGTTACTTTTAGGATTAAAGTCAAGATCATTCATGGGAGCTTGTGGCAAAGGATCTTCATGGCCTAGAATGGAGCTTTCATCATGTATATAAGGGTATCTCACTTGCTAACATTAAAGTACTAGTCCATCCGGGTGAGCAGGCACAACATGGAGGCATTGGCTAACATTTGGTTGGAATGCATTTGCGAAAAAAAGAAGCTTGTTTATGGAGATGTTGTGTTGTTTCTTAGGTATCATGACCTGGATTTCTATCTAATATGAATTAGTATTCCTAATGACATCTAACATTTCATAACTTGAATCAGGGGCAACAATGGAGAATTGATCAGTATCTGATGATCTTTATTTTCTCTAGCGAGTTCCGAAAGGTAGTTCTTATAGACTCTTTGGTGTTTCAATGACTTAGGATAGATGAAATTCAAAGGTTCCTCACACTTGCAGCAGAGGATCTAGCTCCAGAAAAAAAAAATAACATTATAATTTTATGAGTATAAAAAACGAAAATTCTTTTTTATAGGGGGAAATTTCAACTTTTGTCAATTTCACAAGGAAAAAAAATATATTTTATTATGTAATATTCAAAAAATTCTTGTATGGACACAAACCCAATACATCACTCTTAGGCACAATCAATGAAAAATTTACAGCTAATCAAATTAAAATTAAAAAAATGCCAACCTGTAAAATAAAAATAAAATATAAAATTCAACATTTGATAAAAAAAAAAAAAAAAAAAGAGAGAGAGGAAAGTTACCAAACACGTTTTTAGTGTAAGTAAGTGTCTAACCATCTTCCTCCATCTTTGGCTGCCGAACAACATTTCTCAAGTGTGGGAGAAGAGAATGTTAGACCTATTTCTTTATTCTTTCTACAACAAATCACGTAAGAATCCTAAAATTGTCCCAAATGCTAAAGGAATAAAACTTTATTTCTTAGTGCACATAACACACCACAAGCCATTTTCCCATCTTTTGTTTTCAATCGAACCCTAATTATTTCAAGATACGAAACATCACACAACTTAACATTTCATGCATTTGTTTCACACAAACACAACACCTCAAATTACCAATTTATTAATTCAATTTCTCCTGCAAAAATGATTTAATAATAAAAAACTGCATGTGAAGATTTACATTGATGGTTCTATTCATGAGGGGCACAATAGGGAGATAAATGGAGTTCACTATCGGTAGCGATGGAGGCATAGCAAGGGAACAATGTTGATCAATAGTTAGAGAGATACAAAGAATAATTGGGATCTTTTTTCAAATGTTATTTTTTAAAAACTTACAATTTGATTTTTTTATTTCAATTTAATTACTCATAAATTTCTCATTGGTTGTGCTTAAGAGTGATGTATTGGGTTTGTGCCTACACAAAAATTTCTGGCAATATTCATGGTTCCTCCATCTCTGGCATTTTAATTTGTTTTTGTCTTTTCTTTTTTCTTGGGCTTTACAGCTTTTGTTATTTCTATTATGTTAGTTTTAAGCTTTTATTCGGGTTCTAATGATGAAGTAATCTTAATTATTAACATGTTGGGCTTGGCCATCCAGTATATTATTAAGTTTTGGGCCTGTTTGCACACACTGATTTGGATTGTTTTTGGAAGTCTTGGGTTGGTGTAGCCAATTATTTAAAATTTGAAATGGCTTTTGTTTCAACGTCTGAAATGCAAGCATGCTAATTTTTTCACGAAAATTTTTTAGAAGACATGGAAGCTACATTAATTATCTTGCTTCTGTGTTGACGTGAATTTCTCTGGAAGAACGCTGAACTAAACATGCTTTAAGTTGGGTGAGTTCAATAGCATAAAATTGCTTCATGAAGCATATCCAAGGTATTTTGATTGTTGTAGCCTATGATCTCTAGTGCCGGTTTCCACCTTAAAGATATATAAAGGATGCTTAACTCACACTTGACAAAGACAAAATTGAACTAAATCTTATCTGATATATCTGGAACCAACTTTAGTCGAAACCATCAGAGTTTTTCCATAGCTTAAGGTCAAAAGTAACTGTGTCCCATGAAAATCTTTTAGAAAATTAATAGTGAAGTGACCATGATGGCTCAGATTTGTAGCATCTTTGGAAACAAATGTATATAAAGCAAAAGGCAAAAGAACTCCAAAACTGAAGCATTTCACTTTAATGTATCAGATATGAGTGTATGTAGCCTGAAAGAAATTTAGAAACATTGGTGTTAATTCTTTTTTCCACCAAAAATAATCTCATATGTGATTTGCGTTTCTTCGGTGTAAAACTTATTACTTATAATTGACCTTTTCGTGAAGAAGAGATGTTAAGTTATTGAATTAATAGCATTTTAATCCCTTTAGTTTAAACTGTGTGATAAATTTTGGGCTTTTAATTATTTTAATTTCATTAAATTCTTCTATTTTAACAGTTATGAAAATTTGTTCACTAATGTGACTTTTAGGAACATTTTTTTTTTGCATAACATTTAATAAAAAAAATGTTGCTAAAAGTCTTTGGCAACATTAAAAAAATATCATCAAATTATAAATAAATATTATTAATATATTTTTGCGATATTTTATCAAATATTGAGTACAATTGGGATTGACAAAATGTCTGATCCAACCAGATCTATCGGACCAAATAGTAAAAATGGGTCATCCTAGACCTGATACATATTATTTTGTGTTGAAATTTCTTAGACCCAGTTCATTCCTATGTCAGGTTACCAAGCCTATTCAAGCCAATTTAGAAATAAAAAGTTAATTCTAGTTAAGAAAATAAAATAAAAAATTCCAATGACAAAAAATTATTTATTTTGCATTTTATGTTGTATTTGTTATACATTATATGTTTTGCCTTTTTAAAAATATATACAACTATAAATTATATTCATAAGTTATTATATTTTATGTAATATTTAATATATATTATTAACCAAGTTGGCTAGTCTAGCTATATGGATTGAACCGAAAAGACCAATTTTTATATGAATTACCTTTTTTTGAGCCCAACTTGACCCTAAATGTGGCCCATTGGACTAGTTTCATTGTGTGAGTCCTATGTATAGTTTATATTGTTAAAGCCTAAAAATATCAAAAAAAAACTTTAGTAACATACACTAAAAAACACGTATCATTAACATTTATTTATAATTTGATGTCATTTTTTGAATGTTACCAAATGTTTTTAGTAAATTTTTTATTAAATATTAGACAAAATATTATTAAAGGTTACATATGTAATAATAGTCTTCTCTCAATTTTTTTATACCTAAACTTCTCAAATTTTTATTTTTTAGAAAACTTTACAAATTAAATTGATTAAAGTATCTTTACTCAAAGAACAAACAAAAATATCATATTTCAACTAAATTAAAGTCTCAAATTAATTTTATCCTTTTCAAACTTCAATCTCACTTCTTATAAATTCCTTTAAGTTTTATTAAGTTCCCAAGAAATTTATTACTTCTAATCTTTTGAAAGTAAAGTGGATAGTGACTTGCGAAATGTTCCTAGTTATTTTCTAATGCAAATGAAAATTCTGATAGCAATATTCTTCCATGTTTGTCCTAATTATTTGTTAATCAAAATAACTACAGGTTACCCATCGAATTCGATGTTGGAATTCAAATCACACTATAAACCGTCATTGGGAGCATTTATTTCATGGAAAACAAGAAGCATTACGTGGAACGAACAGAAAATTCCCTAGTTCTAGATTAGTCGTTAATGCCGCAAGATTTTATACATATACAGTACCATTTCATTGTCACAATAAGAGTCAAAATAGTTTGACATAAACTACCCAATCCAACTAGCTGCATGCTAGTTCAACAATCGACTGCTAAATATATATCATCACTATATATAATTACAAATGCAAACACCTGAAATGATTAAATGTAGGATTTTCAAATCCCTTTTTAATGGAATTTTCTACGTTGGTGGACGAACTATTATTTCCTCATGTTCATAATAATGTCTGAATGATCCCCTTAATGAGATATATTCCATCAAAATCACTCAACACTCGAAATCTTAATCATGCTAACAACTATACGCAACTTTTGAAAACCACTACACCTTGACCACAACACCTCTCAGAGAAATTAGCGTACAATGTTGACAAATAAAGATCATCACCTTACCTAATGAGAGAGACTGATCGCAGTGCCACGACCCCATCATGCTCGATTGCACACGGCACACATGGTCCCTTTGTTTTAATAAAACAAACACGTTACCTGTAGCAAGTAGACATGCAAAAGCATAGGTGCATCTATCTATCTCGTCTACCTCATTATTGTTTCTTTGGGGAGGATATTGCTTCCCAAACTAAAGAGAAATAAATTAACAAGAGAATAAAGTAAAAGCAAACAAAGCAAAAGAGGATCAAACTAGAAAAAAAAGTGAATGAAAAACAATAAAATAGATGAAGAATAAGAATGATGGAAGTTCCTCTTAGAAGAGACAAGTAATAAGTGGGATTCTCTGCCCTATGAAATATGCATGCTCTTCACAAAAAAGATACTTCACATTAAACAAACACTGATCAAGTCCATTGCTTCATCTCAGGCTTCCCTACTCTTCTTATCTTCCCTTCCTACCCCACTTCTTTTTGTCTACCTTTTTCACTTTTTCTTTTCTTCCTGAACTTTTTTATATACATTACATTACATTGCAATCATAACCCTAAAAATATATTTAATTTAAAAAACAAAAAACATGACCCAAAATTCCACTGTCAGATGGCATGCAACAAGGAATTGAATTACTCAAAAACAAATCCGTGCATGGTTTATGTTTGGCTAACCGTCGCAAACAAACGGTTGAACCAAAAGGGGTTTGCAAAAGCATCTCCACCCTCCCTTTTGAGTTCCCATTTGTGTTGAACCATTGGATTTGGTTCAGGAATTCGTGTACAGGAACTTAGACCGCAAACCAAAACATGCTCCCAGTTGGGCGAGTGAACTGAACTTAGTCGAGTCCATGACTCGGGTGAATATCTTTGAGAAGGCCCAACACTTGCTGCATGGTCGGCCTCTTCCCCGGCGACTCGGCGGTGCACAAATACGCGACTCGGAGGCTCTCCACCATCTCACTCTCCGAGTCGCCGCCGCCACCGCCGAGTTTGAGCCTCTCATCCAACGCCCTCACCGCGTGACCCTCCCTCACCGCCTTCCGCACCCAAACCACCGTCTCCGCCGTGCCGGCCCTCCCCGTCAACAGCTCCATCAGCACCACCCCGAAACAGTAAACGTCCGTCTCGGTTGAACAATTCGCCGTCGCGCTTTCTCGCCCGAACTTCCGAAACCCGAAATCCGCAATTCGCGGGTCGAAGTCATCGCCGAGAAGCACGTTGGACGTCACCAGGTGCCCGTGCACGACGGGCCTTGACCCCGCGTGGTGCAGAAACGCTAATCCACGCGCCACACCTACCGCAATACGGTGCCGTACTAACCACCCCATCTTTTCGGGGGGCGAGGCTCGAGAAACGGCGCCGTTTTGAATAATGTCCCACGTGTCACCACTCCAATCTTCCACGTTAGTCTCCCCCGTTGGTAGCTCCTGCAACCACCTACCCAAATCCCCGTTCGACATAAACTCATACAACACCAGCTTCTCCTTACCTGATAATAATCATCATCAAAATTCAAAATAGACAAATAAATCAAAATGCTCAGATCGTAATTCATGTCATAAAAAAATTCCATAAGAAAAACATGTGAGGAGATTATTTTAAAATTTTGTCTGGAAAGTGCATGCATGGATTTCCACACGTAATCATAGCTAGTGCAAGATTTAGGTGAAAATGGTTACACAATAGGTTAACGGAGGGCGACGTTACAATAAATTAAAGCCCGTGAAAGGCATTAATTAGAGTAGGTTAAGTCAAAGGACACTGGTGCACAGACAAAAATCAGAATTTTGGAACCATATGAAAAAATTTAAAAACAAATAAATGAATTTGTTACGGTACCTGCAATACAGTAACCGGAGAGGGGCAAGAGATTGGGGTGTTTGA
Source organism: Glycine tomentella (assembly GCA_007407185.1). Classification (NCBI taxonomy): domain Eukaryota; kingdom Viridiplantae; phylum Streptophyta; class Magnoliopsida; order Fabales; family Fabaceae; genus Glycine; species Glycine tomentella. The sequence goes on from PYAF01002798.1 coordinate 183,715, forward strand.
GTTGGGAGAGGTCAACGAAGAGAGCGACAGCGTCATCATATGGACGTCTCTGGCGTTTTCGAGGACCTTGATTGCCACGTGGATGTCTCCGGGTAAGACAGCGCGATAAACGGGCCCACACCTGCCCTCAGCGAGGAGGGAGTCTTTGCCGAAGTGTGACGTGGCAGCGAGAAGGTCGACGAAGGTGAGGTTCATGAGTGGCTTCTCGAACACGACCACGGGTGCGGAAGAGGGTTCTTTGAGGTCAGCAACCCATGATGTCCCTGACTCGGTCTCGAACTCGAACGGTCCAGATTTCTCCATCATCTTGATGCTGAGTGGGGCCGGCTTCGAGATCGCCCACTTGCTCCTCTTCGCCAATTGCCTCTTCCTTCTGCAACACCACACCAAGCACATGCATAACGCGACAACGACAAGTGCCGAGGCACAGGACGAGGCCACAATCATGGTTCTGGTTTTGTGTTTTGACTTTTGTTTTTCTTTTGGCCGCTTCTTCTTCGCGTGAATGTGGTGGGGCTGTTGGTGCTGTGGGGTTGAAGTGGAATCGAGTTTTGGAGTTTTGGATGCGTTGTAGTAGTTGAAGTTGTGCCCGGCGTGGATAAACGCTGATTCGCCGAACTTTTTGAACCTGTCTAAGGTGGTGGAGGCTTTGAGGTTGTTGTGGGAGACGTTCAAGAATTTGATGTTGTTCAGGGGAGGGAAATCAGAGGGGAAACTACCGTTCAACGTGTTGTTTGATAAATCCAAGAAGGAGAGTGTGGTGAGGGAGGAGATCGGTTTTACGTTTCCTTTGATGTGGCAGTTGGAGAGATCGAGGTGGTGTAGATTGGTGAGGTTGTGGAACCCGGAGGGCAAGGTTCCGAGGTTGTTGTGCGAAAGGTCGAGGCTTTCAAGGTTTGAGAAACCAGAGAGGTGAAGCTGGTTGGTGAACCTGTTGTGTGAGAGATTGAGATTTTGCAGTGATGAAAAGGAACCGTTTTGGGAAGTGGGGTTAATGCTTCCTCCGAACCTGTTGCTGGAAAGGTTCACTACCAATAAGGTTGAGCTTCTCCAGAACCAGTTTGGGACCTGGCCTTGTAGAAAATTCCCAGACAGATCTAGAACCTCCAACTTGGACATGTTCCTCAGATACTTCCACGAGATGTTCCCACTTAGGTTCTTGGACGAAAGATTTATCCCTTTAATGTCAGCATTTGAACAGTTGGAACCTGTTTCGAACCAGGAAGAGTTGAATCCAGACACAGATTGGAAGGCCTTGGACACCATCTTCTGGTCTTCGTTTTTGCATGAAGATTCAACGAGAATAACAAGCAGCGAAAGTTGAATGAAGAATGTGTAAAAGAGCTTCATTTTCTTAGCTCCACCGTCTCAACCTCGTGTCCCTATTATACCCCAGTGCTGAGTACTGAGTATGAAAGAAAGAAAGCCAAGAGAGAAAAAAGGGACAGAGGGTGGGCTATAGTTGTTGGTGAAGTGGGACAATTCACTGTTATAGTGGTAGTGAAGTGGGAGGAACGGCGTCATGTGTTTTTTGACGGAGGAGTTAACGGCACGTGAGCGTGGTTATGGATGGTGAAAAACAATTTAATGGAACTTGTACGATGGGTGTTGACTGTCGAAGAGGTTTTGAGATCACCGCTTGGCAGTCAATGTCACTTTTTGTTTGTTTTACATTTAAATGTTTTTTCCGTGACACTATTGCCCATGGTGAATTTGTGAAATTTACTGGGGCCAATGCTGCTGCTGCTATATGAAGACTAATGACTAACGAGTGTGTGTATGTGTTTGTATTTTGTAAGTGCGGGGTTCAGGCGGAAACAGTGAGTCTCTGATATAAATATAATGGTCCTGAATTCAAATAGATTTGAAGGTGACCGAAAGGGATGGGGTCCCAGTTCTTTAATTTCGGATTCAGAGGGTTAGAAAGCTCAACAGAGCAGATGATGTAATGCTAAACTTGTTCCCAGGCATGCAATAAATTTTCCAATCCTAGACCATAGTTGACAACACCTTGTTTGTGCTTCTACCAACTGGTTCAGAAAATACCATTTTCTTTTATTACAGTTCAAAACTTATTTGTAGGCTTGCTTCTGTTTGCATAAAAATACTATTCAAATTTTTTTTTTTTATTGTAGTTGTTTACTTGGTCATTGCAATGTGTTGCAAATTGACTACTCAAATTTAGTAAAAGTTGCAGAGTGCAGACTTTAAGGGAGGAGCTACAATCATTTTTTGGGTCAAAAAGTAAAGTTGCTCTGATGGGGCAGAGCCAGAAGAAATTTTGTTCGATCGTATTCATTCTATTTATGTTTTTGACAACCATTCCTAGTTCAGCAAATGCTCATGATTTGGTTTTCTTTTGTAAGAAGAACCTAAATAATATAATTTAAATAAAAAATTATCAATTTGGGACGATTCGAAAATTATTTATCAATTTGGGGCAGTTAGTCACGTCCAGAATCAGACATAATTAGTGGGGCAGTCACGTCTAGTTCTGGGAGTGACCAGTCATGTCCAGTTTTGGGCATGATCAACCTGTATAAATGTCCCAAGATTTTCACTAGTCACTCACTTTTCACTTTTGCGTCTTCTCTCTAAAAGTGCGTTCTGGCTTCTCTCTAAAAATTCAGAGGCACAATTCTCTTGGATTTTGAGCAGCGAAACTCTGCCAACAAGTAAGTTAATTTATTTATTAATTATGAGTTATATTTAATATATTATTTTGTTGATTTAAGTAAGTTAATTTATTAATTATGAGTTTTATTTAATATATTATTTTGTTGATTTTTAAAATTGTTAGAGGTATATGATCTATTTTGTGTTGTAGAAAATTGTTAGATCTTACGTTATAGGATTTAGATTAGTTTAGGGTAGAGTGGTAAAGTACAATATTTAAGGCTGATAGGATTGTAGAAAATCGCTAACCCTAGGGAATAGTGTTTGGACTTGTAATTAAATTACAATACAAATAAATAACCTAAACCTTAAACTGAACTACTTAAATTTATTAAAAAAATATTTGAAAAATAAATCCTAAAAACTTAAATTGTTGTACTTTACCAGTAAACCGTAAACTTATTTAAGCCTTAAGTAGATTTCCATTAAATTTAACTAATTTTAGGTTTATTAGAGTATAGAAAATTGCTGACCCAAGGGAATAGTGTTTAGACTGGTTTAAAAAATGGTTTCATTTGGTGCATATATCAGGATTCTCCAGCTCTTCAGCTTTGCAATGAAAATGACATGTGGGTATGGGATAATCTCAATTTTGATAATGAATTAGAACCCTTTGGTTGTTGCTTGAGAGTCTCAGAGTTTATGGGTATGGAGTGTACACAATAGTACTCCCTAAATCGTGTTGCTATGCAATTTCGAATGGATGAGAACATTCCTGATATGCTAGCACATTACAATGAGAATCCTTGAATAAGTTATAGTTAGGCAGTAATGGATACAAATTTGTACTTGGAAGTTACCAATAGTTATACAAATTTGTATCCATTACTGGCTAACTATACTTCTGGAACTTTTACAAAGAAGGTGCAACAGTAAAAAAAATGAGGGAAAAGTGAAATTCGGGGGCATTTATACAAGTAGGTCACACCTAGAATCAGACGTGACCACGCTTGATTCTGGGTGTGACCGACAGTCGTTCCCAGTTCTGGACGTGACCTATTGTCTCGAATTTGTAAATAATTTTAAAATTACCCTAAATTAATAATTTTTTATTTAAATTATATTATTTAGGCTCTTTTACCATTTCCTTTCTTGTAAGAATTAAATTATTAAAGCCATAATTAACTTCCTGGAGCATACAATTCCCCCATAAATAAAAGGTTACATTGTAACTAAGAAGCAGTTGCAATTGACAGCGGTTCTTGGATTATTCATGATAAGAGAACAATTATTGCTTGATTGCACTATTAGAGTCAAGAGTGTCTCATTTTTCTTTTGACTAAGCTAGTTTTGCTGGTTTAAACCATGCCTAATCAATTGATTGCATAGCTATAGGACAAAAACAAATAGGAACTCAATTGATTGGTATGGCCGAGTAAATGCTACAAAATAGGATTGGCAAATTTTCGGAAGAGCCAAGCACAGTTCGGGACATTCTTCTCCATTATCTAATTACTTGCAGAAAAACAAACCACATGCAAATTACCAAGACCTTGTCTCAATAATGCCTAGTCTTCCACTCACTTCTTATCGGTCAACAAGGTTGTTTTTTATGCCTCCCTTGATTGGTAGACATTACCGATATAATTTATTTGCACATGTTATTTGCAGAAAGAAATATGTCAACTAGTAAGGAAAAAGCAAAAGGCACCCACCCAAAATTAATTCCCAGTTCCCACCCTATCCCTTAAAGAAAAAAATAAATAAGAACAGTAATTTGACCTAAGCTTGTTAGATCGTTAGGGTAAGTAACATTTAGTGACATGATTTCTGTTGAATTAATTGTGATAGTTAATTTTCAATATATAAAATCAAAAATTTATAAAAATTAAATAAAATAGGGAGAGAAAAAGCCACAAAAAGTTACCTGCTACTAAGAAAAAGACAAAAGATTAAATTAATTTTTTAGGACCACCTTGTAGACAAACTTATTCAAATTTTTAAATTTCTTGCCGTTCAAAACCAAGCTCGGATCAGTTGGATATTGGAACTACAAAATGACGCATATTTCAAGAATTCATACCCTCACCTAGTATTCTTCTTATTTGATTTTTATACATTTTGGATCAAAATATTTAAAGGGAATTCAAAAGAAGCATAATGCAGATTATACACAAAATGGATCAATAGAAAGTATCCCCTTTCAC
>PYAF01002798.1:190398-204143 GCA_007407185.1 Glycine tomentella
TCAACTCCTTTCTTCTGATTGCAGCCTTTCACTACAATCCGGGCTTTGTATCTCGGCTTCTGCCCGTTCTCTTCCTGTTTGATCTTGTATACCCACTTGTTCTTCAGAGCTCGTTTTCCTTTTGGTAGCTCGGTCAGCTCATAGGTCTGATTCTCATGCAGGGATTTCATCTCTTCCTGCATTGCCTTCTCCCATTCTTTTTTCTCTGAGCTCATCACGGCCTCATCATAACTCTGAGGCTCACCATCTTCAGCAATGATGGTGTATTCATCATCAGGGTACCTTGTAGAAGGTCTCCTTTCTCTAGTGGGGTATCTCGGCTGTTCTTCCTCAGCCTCATCAGAACCCAGTTCTTCATTCTCAACTCGGATCCTGGCATCATCAGCTTCTTCATCGCCTTCAGCGATGTCTTCATTGGTTTCTCCCCCTGCTTCAGCACTTTCACGAGGGACAAGTTCCTCACTTCGGACAATAACCCGGACTTGGGGCTTCAAGATGTCATGGATGGTTTCATCCTCATGGAAGACTACATCTCGACTTCTAACAATCTTCTTGTTGATTGGATCCCAAAGTCTGAAACCAAACTCGGTTTTCGACGAACTGAGGTATATGCACTCCTTTGTCTTCGCATCCAGCTCCGCCCTTTCATCTTTAGGGACATGCACGAAGGCTCGGCATCCAAACACCCTCAGGTGATCATAGGTCGCTCTCCGACCTGTCCAGACTTCCTCTGGAATCTCTCCTTCTAGCGGTCTCGATGGTGAGAGATTTATCAAATCCATTGCTGTTCTCACTACCTCTCTCCAATATGCTTTCGACAACCTGGCGTTGGATAGCATACTTCTTCTCTTCAATAGTCCGGTTCATTCTCTCAGCAAGCCCGTTCAGCTGGGGTGTCTTGGGGGGCGACTTCTCAAGTCGGATCCCGGCTTCTCTACAGTAAGCTTCAAAAGGACCACGATACTCACCATCGTTATCAGATCTAACCACCTTCAACTTCTTGCCAGTCTCCCTTTCCACCATGGCATGAAATTCCTTGAATGATTGGAGAACCTGGTCCTTACTCTTCAAAAGATAAACCCACACTTTGCGGGAGTGGTCATCAATGAAAGAGACAAAATATTGAGCTCCTCCAAGCGATCTCTCCGACATGGAGCAAACATCAGTATGGACGAGGTCTAGAATCTTCCTTCGTCGTCTGGGTTGATCTGGTCTCACAAAGGAAACCCGGTGCTGCTTTCCAGCTAGGCAGTGTGAACAACTCTCCAGCACTTGATCCTTCAACCCAGTCAATAGCTCTTTCTTCTCCAAAATCTGGAGTCATTTCTCGCTCATGTGGCCGAGGCGCTTGTGCCACAGCGCCAAGCTTGATCCATCTCGGACAGAATTGGCTTCTCCGTCACTGGTCTTTCCTTGCATGACATACAAGGAACCTTCTTTCTTTCCTCGGGTTACGACTAAGCTTCCCTTGATCAGCTTCCATCTACTTTCTCCAAAGTAATTTACTGACCCAGCATCATCTAGTTTTTCAACCAAGATCAAATTCAAACGCATGTCAGGTACATGCCTCACATCCTTCAGCGTAACCCGGCACCTTGTGTCTGTGGTCAAGGTTACATCACCAACACCAACAATCTTGCTGGTCACCTGATTTCCCATCTTCACGACACCATAATCTCCATTCCTGTAGACAGAGAAGAATCCCTCATGTGGGATGACGTGGAACGAGGCACCGGAGTCAACAATCCAGGTGCAATCATCATGGGCTACATTCAACATTTCCTCACTGAGAAGGAATATCTCGGCATTCGGGTTGGCAGCCACCGTCGTGGTGCTCTGGTCACTTCTTCTTTTGAGAACAATTTGATCTGGCTTCACACAGCCGTTCTATTCATCATTCTGCAGACTTCTGCAGTCTGTCTTCTTATGTCCTACCTTTCCACAATAGAAGCACTTCAAGTCATGCTTTGGCCTTGACCGACCTTTGGACCTATCTCGTCCACCTCAATCCCGGCTCTTGCCACGACCCCGGGAGTCGGTCTTTCCTCTGTTCTCAGCAACGTTAGCCTCAAACGTGCTAGATACACCTCGTTCTCTTCTCCTGGCTTCTTCATTCAGGAGACTGTCTGTCACGGCATCCATCATTAATTTTCCTTCTGGAACCGAGTTGCTCAAAGTCACCACCAAAGTATCCCAACTTTCCGGTAACAAACTCAGCAACAACAAAGCCTGCATCTCATCATCAATTTTCATATTAGCTTTAGACAATTGATTCACAATACTTTTGTAGGTGTTGAGGTGCTCGATCATGTTCATGCCATCCTTGTATTCAAGCTTTACAAGGCGACGAACCAGGTGTGCTTTGTTCCTTAGAGTCTTCTTATGAATCATGGACTCCAATTTGTTCCACAACTCGTACGCGTTCGTGAACTCGGACACGTGCTCAAAGAGGCTTTTGTCAATGTATTTCCTGATCGTGGCCACGACCTTCCGACTCAGGATCTCCCAATCCCTGTCCGACTTGCCAGTCGGCTTCTCCTCCAGAACTATGGGATCATATAGATCCTTGCAGATAAGATGATCCTCCATCATCGACCTCCAATAGTTGAAGTTATCTGTGGTCAACTTGAACATATCTCCGTCGTGAGTTATGCTGCTGGTCTCCATCTCGTCTCCTTCAGAACCCGTCGAACCCGGGCTCTGATATCACTGTTGGTATCACGGACCCTCAAATATCAAATTGAATGCGGAAGCGGAAACAAAAATCAAAAGGGAGAGAGAGAGAGACAATCAAAATTTGTTTTACGTGAGAAAACCTTATTCAATGTGAGAAAAGGAAAAACTCACGGGACCTAGTCCAGTATCAAAATCCACTATAACAGAAAACAGTTACAATGAATCAAACACACACCAATGTGGTGGTACACTCAACCTCTCCAACAATGGTGGTCACTCAAATGCTCACAGTGTTTCACTCTAAGCTCTCAAATATGCAAGTACTATGGCTTGCTCAAATATAACTCTTAAGACTGTCACTTGAGGCTCTCAAATTTCTGTGTGTCTTGCCTTCACTCTTACTCATCTATTTATAGGATGAATTGAGTTTACAATTAGTTGGGCCTAAGCCATCAAATAAAAACAGAATCAAATAAAAACAGCAAGTAATCAAGTAAAAACGAAAAGTATCAATCAACTAAAAACAAAAATTATCTAACAATATATCAAGTATACAAAACTGTTACGTCAAGTTTGTCCCTAGACAAGCTAATCGAGTTGTTGATTCTTTAACAAGGATGTCTAAATCTTACGTTAATCCACATGCCTGAGTTTATTCCATCGTGTATTCGGTCTCTTGTTATTAATGAAGTGTGACTTTTCTTTCTGTCAAAAAATGAAATAATAATCGATTTGATATTTTAAATTGATATCATGCATAAGGTTTTAAAATGATATGTAATTTGACAATTAAATTCTATACATATCTCACAATAAAGTTATATCAACAAATTGTAAATACTATCTTCAATTTTTTTTTTTTTTTGTAAATACAGTAATTTTTCATTAAGTGAATAATGATATAAATATACTCAATTCTTAATAGTGGTGGGTAAGTAAGCCCATTTAAGACCCATCCGCATTCTAACAGGTCGGGTTTGTCCGCAATATAATTGGGTTACATTTTGTTGGTTCACATTCATCCCTGGTAGACTATAGTTAAATGGGTCAGCACACAAGACCATAGATATTAAAAAATAATAATAATTTGATGTTGAACTAACAATAAAATAAATAAAAAAACTAAAAAGTTTAAATATATTTTTTTTCTTGGGATTTTTTACTTATTAATAATTGATAAAATTTAACAATATGATAAATATATTAATAAAGTACAAACTATTGAAAATATTGAAAATTTCTTGGTCCCTCATAGTTAATTATTTGAGTTTGTTTTTGTCTAATTGATTGTTGGATTTTGCATACAGACTGGTCTTCTTCCTTAGGCCGTGGTCTTTTGAACTTTTCCTTAATGGCCACACATAATATAGTTGATGCACTGCACTAAAAGCATTTGGGCTATTGCGTTCTGGAAACTCATTCGAGAATATAATGGGAGGTACAGAGGATTGAGAATGCAGAAAATAAAGGACATACATTTGATGCAGGCAACACTTACCAATTCTAGTAATATACTACCCAATTCCACTAATATACTATCTCTCTTTATATATTCCCCCCCAAAATATCATTATTCCAAAAACAACATTTCAAAATGTTAAAATTTTAACATTTTCATAAAGTAGTTTGTAGAATGTGTTAAACATAACATTCTTCTCTTTTAAACGATGATTAATTTTTTTTCTTATTTTAAATAAATGCACTCTTAAATAACATTTTTGACTATTTTTTATTATAACTGTTAACGTAGTTGGTAATTAATGTTATGTTAAAATATATTTTTATGCTTTATTTTCTTACTACAATTTGTTTTGATACTTTATCTTTTAAAATATTATTTTGTTCCTCTGTCTCAAATTTAGGCCAATGTTATTAGGTTAAAATTTTAACGTTGGTTGCACTAATGCTAAGCAAGACGAGAAGAAATTATCATGTGATATTAGATCAACATCTGCTTATACATTTGGCTAATCGCTATTAACATGTATTTAAGATATTAAATTTGAGAGAAAAATTAATAACACTTGATTATGTGTTATGTGGAGGTAAAATTAATTGATATCATAGACCAAGTAGCAGTCCAATATCACTTAATAATTTCTTATAAAGAAAACAAGTAAGTAAATATCAATCTTAAACCGATGCTAAATTGGATGAAATAACAAAATAAAATAAAAAATAGTTAGCTAGCATTGACTGTTCTAAAAAACAATTTAATAAGATAAGCCTTTTTTTTTTTTATCGACACAAGAGCAATAACGTCGACTCATTTTTGGTTGGAGGCAAGGTATGTTTCTGTTGTAGTGATTAAATTCATCACACCTTCCCATTAACGAAAAAGTTGGAGGGCAAATCAACAACTTAGTTAATCTTTTTAATATTAAGCTAATTCATTATAGCTTCGCGTGTGATAATCATTATGCCCACATTGAGTTGACTTTCAAAGTTGTGCTTCACTATATTCTTCCTTTTTTTCCTGGCGTGACCTTCACAAGTCACAACGATGCCGACTATCTTTCTTGTGACGGGATTATAAAGTTCCACCATTATGATATGGCCTCGCCACACATTTTCATTTGAGTGCACAATTTCTTTAAGAAACTTATGTTTCCTTGCAAAGAACAAAAATTTACAGATTAGTTTAGTGGAAAAATTTCTCAAATTTAAGGGAAGGGAAGTTATATGGAATAATATACATTAAACGAGAGGAGACACGAACAACTAAAGGTCTGCTAACAATATATTGTAATAGTTTCATTCTTGAAAAGCTCTTATCCTTCGCATGGTCCTGAGTCATGACAGCCTAATAGTTTCCCCAAATTATTTAATCAATTTAATCCCATAATATGGCATGTATTACAAAAGTTAAATAGCTATTGGGTTATATAGGATATAAATCACTTAGCTTGAGGCCCAATCAAGAATATTCCTTTAATGGAGAAAAAACAATTATCTTTCCTTATACATATAACATGAGAATAGGAGTTTCTCTTTGCGATATCAATAAGGTTTGGGGAATGATTTAGGGTTGAACCCTGCTCCTTAATTTCAGCACAATTCCTCCAGCTATGCTGCCAATTACCAAGTACCAACTAAGTTATCAACCGGGGACCCAATAAGGGTTAACCTACCCAACATAGAAAGCCCATAGTAATATACACAAACCCAACTCAAATGCCACGTGCGCTTGAATACTTTTTTTTTTTGTTTTGTTTTTGTAACAGAGCAGTGTATTTGTATTTCCGTACTTCACTGTTCAAACGTACATTCGACTAAAAGTAAGATTTTCTTTTTAGTTCTTTTTATATATAAAAAAAAAAAAAAAACTATAGAAAGGTGTATAACTATTAAGCCAACTCAATGTGTGTATAAACATGCATTCAGTCATTCATAAAACTGTTGAACGGGCATCATGAGAATTTTGGAAATGTAAATTCGTGAAAATATATAACAATGCTAAGTTACATATTCACAACTAACTGTATTTGAATCGTACTAACTATTCTTCATGGTTTTTCATTCTTTCCTTTGTTAACTTAGTGTGCAATGGTCTAATGAGTGAAGTTAATAAGATTGCAATATTCTGTTAATACTTCGTGTCACTATTTCGTATGGAATAAACTTTTTTACCAGCAAAAACAATTATATTGATTATAAAAATGGTACCAGAAGTACCAATAAAAGTACAAACAAAGTGCTGGAAATATTTCGTATGGAATAATAATATTATTTATTCACAATAGTGACAATACCTAATCTTACTACATGTTATAACTACAAATATCCATATCTTGTAATAAGATAAATACAATCATATGTTTATCTCGATTACAGTTCAAGATTTTGGTTAAATTGCACATGTTAGAGACTGCTACCATCATTCACAATATTTATTTTATATCAAACGTGAAAACGTCGTCGCAACTCGCAACTGTATTCTGAGGTGTAGGATGGGTTGTTATGGCTAACCCAAAAAGAGTAAAAATATGAAAACTACATTGAATTTGAAAATTTCAAACCGACTTCAATTGCTTACAATGCATATGCAGCACTCATAGACACAAGTGTTGGTCAACTAGAGGGGAGGTGCCTGCCCTTCCAGCCACATCTTGTGTAAGTATGCCCATTGAAGAAGGAAATACCCGTTATCTTGGAAGTCTCGAGCAGATGTTAGGCTGTTCAAAGTCCAACTTTCATTCATCTCAATCAAAATCAAAAATCATGGAAAATAATTTTAGTTAAACGACCAAACTCACAAACTTAAACAAAGTTATTCCATATTAATTAAGCAAACTGACTCTAGTATGTAAAGTTTGTATTTAGACTTTTACAAAATTTTAAAGTTCAATTTACTTTTTCTTAACTAACTCTGTGTATAAAATACTAATCCATTTGACAACTCATATTTCAAAAAAGACGTAGATTCGATTCTCTCTATCAATAAAAAAGCATTGTTGGAAAATAATTTGTAAATATTTTTTAAAATATTCTTTAAATTTTGAGATATGCTTTGACTTGATAAATTGTTAGAATCCAATTTACCTAAATTTTTTAAAATAAAAAAAACTCAACATATAAAATTGTCGTAGGGTCATATTAAATGATTATCAACATTCTGAATTCATAAGTAGTTATTGCCTAACACATTATTTTTTTTATAAAAAAAATATCTTATTCGACACTAGTTTATATATTTGACCACACAAATTAAAATTGTCTATGTTCACCATTGACTAAGTATATCCTTCGACAAATTAAGTGAAATGGTGCAAACAAAACATGCATTTTGTTGCTTATGATAGACATGGAAATGTAGAGAGTATGAAATTTCAAATAGATCAAAAGATTATTATATAAACAAATAACTATTTCAGTAACGTATATCAGTATTTTTTTAAAATAAAGTAAAATACAAAGGATAAATTAAAACTATTATAAAATGTTTAAAAATATAAAAATAATTAATATATAAAGAAGAATTTGTAAAATGTTATTTAAATTATAACTCTGACATAAATGTCAATAAAAAGTAAAGATTTGTCACAAAGAATTACCATAAGAAAAAACGTCTAAACCAACTCTTTTATTCTTGTTATTAAATTTTTTAATCAAATAATAATACATGAATATTATTTTTTTAAATTCCATAACGGTTTTAATAAATGCAATTTAATAAATGAAAAAATATTTACATGCTATACATTATTTAATTTGAAAACTTAATAACAAAAATATAAAAAGCATTATATAATGTTTCGCTTTATAAAAATTGAATCTTCTTTATAATTTATAAACCGTGTATCTGTTTTGCCCCGACCTTACGCGCACACACACAATAAAAAAAAACAAAAAAAGAGAGAGGTGAGGGGAGAGAGATTTAAACGCAGAATGAAACTAGCTCCCATTTGAAGGGTAGTTGATAAGTAAAACAATCAAGTAGAGACACTTGGATGCGTAACTCATCATTGAAGAATCTTTTAATGCAGGGGAACTCAATTAAACAAAAAAAAAACCTATTTTTTTACTTTTTTTATTCTCACGCAACGCACGACGCCAAACTGTGCAACTTTTTGTAGTTTAGGATATTTTGGTAGTAGAAAACGTGATCATTTTTGCTTTACATTACATGTACAATTCACCAATGTTAAAAAACATAAACACGTTAATTAATAAATAAAAAAAGTTCTCAATATACAGTTGCTTTAAATGAGAGATACAAAAATGGGTTGTCCGTCCGATCAATCTGTTTTGGTTCTCATTTTTGGGTTGAGTTGAAGTTTTCAATCAACCAATTCATTTTAATCCGTCTTATTTTTTTCTTATTTTCATCGATAAAAAATAATTGAGAAAAAAGTAAAATAGATCATTTCGTCAATCTACTTTTTATTAAAAAATAATTTAATATTTATTAATATTTTATGAATATATTAATAAAAAAGATTATTATTTGTCAAAATAAATTATTATATAAAATTTAAGATAATATATTTAATTTTAGTAAGTATTTATTATTTAATATTTATAAAAATACAATTAAATTAAAGTATATTTATTATTTATATTTTAGTTTTTGTCAACTTGAACCAAATTAACCATTAGCAATGCTAACAAATAAATAAAAAAAGATAGAAAACAAATTAGTGGTGGTATATACTCTCGGTTATAAAAGCATCTGTCATTCATTCCCATTCTCCCTCTCTCTCTCTGTCTGTCTCAATTTGAACCAAGTACAAGAAATTTGTTTACACACATCACACTCTCTCACACATAAGAAACCTCAAACAAATCAAAACCACACCCTTGTTTCTCCCTCCATCCATTCACTGATTCACCCCTCCCAACCACCTTCAATAGAGGCCAATCCAATCACTAATCACCACCCACCACCTCCATTCTTCTCTTTCTCCAAACAAAAAAAAATTGTAGGCTCCAAAATTTTGACACCAGAGGCCATCGATGGCCGACGTCGTTTCGAAGACCCCAACCAGCAGCCTCATCAGCCCCCACAAGAAGGAAACATCGAACCTTTTACTCGGTCGTTTCGAGATTGGGAAGCTCCTCGGACATGGAACCTTCGCAAAGGTGTACTATGCGCGGAACATCAAAACCGGCGAAGGCGTTGCCATCAAGGTAATCGACAAGGAGAAAATCCTCAAAGGTGGCTTGGTGGCGCACATCAAGCGTGAGATCTCTATCCTGCGCCGCGTGCGCCACCCCAACATTGTTCAGCTCTTCGAAGTCATGGCCACCAAGAGCAAGATCTATTTCGTCATGGAATACGTTCGCGGCGGCGAGCTTTTCAACAAGGTCGCGAAAGGGAGGCTCAAAGAAGAGGTTGCGAGAAAGTACTTTCAGCAATTAATCTCCGCGGTGGGGTTCTGCCACGCCAGAGGGGTGTACCACAGAGATCTCAAGCCTGAAAATTTGTTGCTTGATGAGAATGGCAATCTCAAAGTCTCTGATTTTGGGTTGAGTGCGGTGTCTGATCAAATCCGACAGGACGGTCTGTTTCACACATTTTGTGGGACACCTGCGTATGTTGCTCCTGAGGTTTTGGGGAGAAAAGGGTACGATGGTGCTAAGGTGGATCTCTGGTCTTGTGGGGTGGTGTTATTTGTGTTGATGGCAGGGTATTTGCCCTTTCATGACCAGAATGTGATGGCTATGTATAAGAAGATTTATAGAGGGGAGTTTCGGTGTCCGAGGTGGTTTTCTCCTGATTTGTCCAGGCTTCTCACCAGGCTTCTTGATACCAAGCCTGAAACCCGGATTGCGATTCCTGAGATCATGGACAATAAGTGGTTCAAGAAAGGGTTCAAGCAGATCAAGTTTTATGTGGAGGGTGATAGGCTTTGCAATGTGGTGGATGATGATGGGCTTATGGACAATGATGATGATACTATTTCTATTGCTTCTGTTTCTGCCTTTTCGGATTACTCGGTTTCGGAGTCTGATTCTGAGGTTGAGACTAGGAGGAGGAGTAATGCTCCTTTGCCTAGACCTCCTAGTTTGAATGCCTTTGACATTATATCGTTCTCTCCGGGCTTTGATCTTTCGGGGTTGTTTGAGGAGAAAGGGGATGAGACAAGGTTTGTGACTGCTGCACCGGTTAACAGGATCATTTCCAAGCTGGAGGAGATTGCTCAGTTGGTTAGTTTTTCGGTGAGGAAGAAGGATTGCAGGGTGAGTTTGGAGGGTACCAGAGAGGGGGTTAGGGGGCCTTTGACTATTGCTGCTGAGATATTTGAGTTGACACCTTCTTTGGTTGTGTTGGAGGTGAAGAAAAAGGGAGGGGATAGAGCTGAGTATGAGAGGTTTTGTAACAATGAGTTGAAGCCTGGACTGCAGAATTTGATGGTGGAGGAGTCTGCTACTACTTCAGACTTGTCTACACCTACTCAACCTTCCCT
Source organism: Glycine tomentella (assembly GCA_007407185.1). Lineage (NCBI taxonomy): Eukaryota > Viridiplantae > Streptophyta > Magnoliopsida > Fabales > Fabaceae > Glycine > Glycine tomentella. The sequence continues at coordinate 200,985 of PYAF01002798.1, forward strand.
ACTACGTGGCCTTTCTGAACCAGTGCCGGATATTTCTTCTGATATTGAAACCCCGCTCTATATACCTTCTGATGATTGAAGACTGAGATATGGAGAAGAGAAAAATGGTTGAGGTCTTTCTCTCTATCTCACACACACACTCATTCTTTCTCTTTCTCTCTCTCTCTCTCTCTTTTTTATAGATTGTGTATGGAAATTGGTAAAAAAAAAATTGCCTACAGGATTCATTGTCCTGCTTTTAGGTTTGCTTCTTGACTGGAGCTTTAGGTGCCTACTGTATGTCTAATTGCTATACGAGAAAAAAAGGCTAATTGAAATATAGTGAATTAATATTTATTTCTACTTTTCTTAGCTCTGCATAGCAAGTAATTCAGAAAAAAAAAAAAAAAAAAACTGTTTAGTGCTAATCCATGTGGCATTGCACTGGCTTTGAGTTTGGCTCTATATTCAAGTTAAATAAGATCATTTGAAATTGGAGATTGGAGAAAGAGGATATTTTAATAATAAGATCATATTCTAGTTTTCTGTATATTTTTCTCTTGATAGAAATTAATAATGAGAGAGCTAGACGTATTAAAAACTTGCACACGCCTAATAGCCTATCATGTAAAGGAGAATATCGTTTTCCATTGGACGTTGGTTGAACACATTCAATGGTCCTGGAGCACCTAAAATTCTTGCTTGGAGGAAAACATTCCAATAGATTACATAAATATATACCCTCTGCTACTAATTTTGTTACTTTGTTTTTGAACGAACTCTGCAAATTGAGTGTATAGCATGTTGAAGAAAATGAACCGCAACTTGGTTTGGTTACATACTAAGTTGTGTTGTATTGTGAAAAGTTGTTTAATACTTACGAAATAACTATCTTTTTGACCAATCTAAAATCTACGGGTATGGTTAAGCTGCAAGTATTATATAGTAATGTAGTTTCTTGTTTCTTAGCAATGCAAAAGGAAGCTCCCATTTACTTGCCATTGCCTTTTGAGAACAAGTTGTTGGGCTTTAACCCTGTAGAATGATTGTTGTAAATCTCAAGCAGTTAAGCCTTCGATATGATATTACTGGGGGCAGGGGAAAAATCAAGGTTTGAATTAATTGAATGGGATGAGTATCGTGTTACTTCTGGTTCAGGTGCACTTTAGAAGTTCATGATTATTAGTCTATGAGAAAAAACATACTCAGGTGCATCTAACCTTATAAATGCACTGCTTTTGGTGAAGATAAATAAAAATGGATTACGTGCCATCTTGCATTGCTTCCCTTAAAGATAAACTCCCAAAATTGTTACTTTTTTTTGCATATTCTCTCCTTGAATTCTGTTGACTTGCAGTGTTGGTTATACTTATATGAATATGTAAGCTATTAGTGAGGCAAATTGAAGTGAAAAAACGAACTTTTTATACATCAAAGTCTATAAAAATAGGAGAAATTAAGCAGAGATTATCTGAATTGATGACGTTTCCTCAACAATTTATCTATAAAAAAAATAGCACCCACAAGAATGCTTCCAAAATTTCAAATTTCCGTACACCCGAATAGCTACAAACGAGTTTTGTAGAACAGACGCCATATAAGGAGCTTTGGCCACTAATCGTGGATCGGGGTGGACGCGTTGGCCACTAATCTTGGATCGGAGTGGACATGAATGAAATTTTTAACAATCTAATATTTATTGAATTAGATATTAAATTTATATTTATATTTTTTAATAATAATTTAGATTTAAGATTTAATCCATTTAAGTAGATAAGATTAGATCATATTCAATTTATATCCACTTAAATGTTATAAGAATTTTTTTAACCAATTTTAATAATTAAACACTAAAAAGTGAAAATTTATTACATGACTATTTAAAAGTTATTTTCAACCGACTTTTGTCTAAGATTATTTTTTATCGATCTTGATTAGAGTATTTTGGTTTACTTCAATAAGGAGAATTTCAATGGATATCAATCCAGCCATTTTTAAATCAACATCAATCATAACTATTTTTTCCTGACATTATCAGTGCATTTTTTGATCAACATTGGTTAATAATATTTTTGATCAATCTTAGTTAGAGTTATTTTTTGGTTGAGATCGACTATAATCTTTAATCAATGTCGATCGATGATATTTTTCATATAAAAAATATTCACGTGTCCACTTAACATAACATAATATTAACCTAGGATTTTGTCCACGTAACATAACATCCACTTATGTCCACCGTTGTCGTCGCGCACCACCACCACCATCATATAAGATATGCTACCACCAACAACATCACCTTCTCAATGGAGGTCTTCTTTTGGTCAAATCTGGAAAAAAATGCTCAAATCTGAAAAAGGCACAGGTCTTGTGCGTTTCTGTTGTAGGCGTGGCGAATGTGCAGAGGGAGGTTGTAGTAGATGAAGATGATGGCGCGATACAAGTCCTAGACTCATAGTCAAAACCTGCAACAAATCTAATCAAAAACGCAAAAGAACTATCAACCCGCAACTAGAGACTATACGGAGATTGAGGAGTGTAAAAGATCTTTAACAATGAACTTTAGATTTTTTTCAGTTAAAATCTGTATAAAAGAGAAAGTGGGTTTCAGATTTATAAATGGATATATTATAATAAAAAATCCGATTCAATAAAATAAATAGATTAGATTAATTATTAGATTATATATATATATATATATATATATATATGTTTTTTTGTCCACCCTAATACTGGGGATGAGACAGATACTAATCACATCCCGTTCAAGTGACCCAAGTGCATGTTAGTTATGAAGGGATCCTCTCTAGGAAGCTGTGTCTTTAGTCAACCTATTCTAAATCCTTAGATCTATATTAAATGGATACGACTAAAAGTTGAAATTATACCCAAAGATCATATAACTTTGAGGCTGATACTATTTCGTATCTGGGCTATTTTCTTATTAATGTATGCGTATATATAAATTATATATATATATATATATATATTAATAAATACTTATTTTTATAATTAAATTTATCATAAATAAATATTTTTAAGAAGATAAATAATTTTAAATTGTTATAATTAAAATTTATAATAAATATTTTAAACATGCAAATTACAATAAATAATCTATATTGTGATTTAACATAATTTTTAAGCATTAAAAATCATTTTAAAAATTATTGAAATTAT
>PYAF01002798.1:204243-214636 GCA_007407185.1 Glycine tomentella
ACAAAAAATTCAAATTAAAAGAGTTAAAAAATTTAAAAAATTAAGTATGCAGATAAAAGTAAAAAGAAAATAGTTTCAGATAGTCAATAATTATTTTTTAAAATATTTTTAAATCAAATTAAATTTCTCAACAACTTATTTCTTTCAATTTATCTTTATCAGCTTTAATTCTAATTGAATTTTAATAATTTTCAGAAATTAAAAACAATATTGTAGTTTAATATTAATTATTTATCTTAAATTTATCATATAATTTATATGTTTAAAAATGTTTATTTATTTAAAATTTAATTATAAAAGTTTAACATTATTAATGAATAACCTCAAATACTAATTAATATACGGAAAAGTTATCCGGTATAAAAGTCCTGCCCCTGCACAGTAATAATTGGATAGTTACCTTTTGAATGCGACTTGAATACAATTTTTAATCTGGTGTATTTATATAGATCCAACGGTTTAAAATAATGTATGACAGGGCTGGAGAGTGGAGACACTTGACGCAGGAGAGTAGGAGTGCTCATAAACCATCCAATCTGATGATAACTGAAAAAAGTAATCTAAAAATAAAAATCGAATAAATTGAAAATTGAATGAATAAAAAAAATTGAAAATTTGATTTTTTTAATATTAAATTGAATAAGATTTTGGATTTGATTTTCAAAATTGATTCAATTCAAATTAAATCAAACTTATACATATGTATATATTTTATTTATAATTTGACAATACCACTTATATTTTGTCACTAAAAATAAATTAAGAATAAAATCAAAAATTAATTTAATCTAAATCGTTTTAAATTGGATTACATCGAATTAGATTAAATTTTTTAACAAAATCAGTTGGATGATAAATAAAGAAAATCAAAATGAATGAATCAAATAATTTTGAATTAAATATTGATGCAATCGAATCCGTGAAATATGTCGAAAATTCGTTGCTCGTATTATGAGGGAGAATTGCACACCTTACGACAAAGAAATTGTAAAAGAAAATTTGTTTGTGTTGAATCTAATATCTTTTGAGCTCTGTTCTAAAGGAAAATTTAAAGCACGCACATTAAATTATAGTACGAGTTTGCTTAATATTTATTGTTTTTGGTTTTACGGTATCAGTTTTATTGTTTATCAATGCTTGTCCTTATCATTGAGTCGTGCTAATGTGTCTTAAGTCCATTAATTAAGAAATAAAGGAAATGATTAAAAAAAAATTAAATTTAAAAATCACCATCGTAAGTGCATTGGTAACATTTATCCATATTTTTTTTTACTTTTATTTTTTAATCAATATCCTAAAAATAATACTAATACACACCGTTTGGATCTTGGTATTTGCTATAAAAGTTCAATCTTTTTATTCGTTTAGGTTTTCATCTGTCACCCAAAATAGGTCACTGCACGTTTCCTCCGAAACATTACCATATGTCAACACTAATAACTGGTACACTATAGTCTATAAGGACCAAAACTTTATCAGAATATAATTATCATGACCAAAATTCAAACATAATGTATGTATTGGGATCAAAGTATCAAACCCAATATTAAAGTAACTATAAGAACTAAAGGTATATTTAAACTTTAATGTTTTTGTAAATATTTACGAAATTAATGTAAAACTTAATTTTACAGAAATACAAGTATAGTATAATATATAAATTACATTTTTATTAATCAATATAGTTATATTTCTTATTCTTTTCTTCCGATAAAAAAAATTTATTATTCTCTACTTAATATTTCTGCTATCCCTTTTTGTTTCTTTATTATCCGGTAAAATACAACTAATAAATTTGGAAAAAAAATTCATCTGCCTTCTAATAAGTTTGGTAGTACTGAAAATGTTTGCCAATCTAGATATTAACTTGCCGGATGGGAGTTAAATGATGGATTGGGAAACTAAGTCTAAAAAACATTTTGTGTTATTTTTTTAAAAAACTATGTCATTTAAATTTTTTTCCCTAAAAAAAGTGGTAATTTTATTTGGGTGAATTTAATTCTTATATAACGGAGTAATATAATTTGTTATTTTTGTGGCTTCAGTCCTGGAAATAAAAACGTATTGCTGTCTTGGCTATAGCATGCGTACCCGTTGCGACATTGTGCACTCCCATTACTATCATATTTATGGTGCATACGCGTTGTCTACGGTGACGCCATACAATAATACGAACCAGAATAAGCGATTGACTACTTGGAAATTGGTATGTTGATGTCATACAATAATAGGAATTTGAGGAATATTAGCGACATTCTCGCTGACACTTGTAATACTAATATACTAAAGTTTAATACACCACTTAATAGGAATTTTAACCTAAAAAGATTCTAACATGGATCATCCAGCTTGCTTGTTCCTTTCTGCGGTCAGGCTGTCCACAAGGCACAAACCACAAGTTGATGCATTGCACATTTGCACTGAAATTATTGAATTGTAGAATGGCAAATTAACGGAACCAACAGGTACGACCCAAAATAATTTATTTCTGTCCCCTCCCTCTGTTTGATTGGTTATTTTCCAAGTCCTTTACAGAAGATTATCAAGTATAAATTCGTAAGAGAGAAATCTGAAGAGTATGGAAATTATTTCCTATTAGTCAATAACTCACAATAGTGTAATCCCAAAACATGATTGTAATTCTTCAAATGAAGCATCACGTGGGTGTGTTTCAGAAAATGCAAAAGTAGTAAAAATTGTTGTAAGTGGAAATTGAATCTTGGATCCTTTGATTATTAAAAATAGACATTATTATCTCCTCTAGTTTTCAATATTAAACATATGTTGCACTAATTAATATTTGAGACCCCTTATTTTTTGGGACCTTGTGCGGTTGAACACCTTGAATGAGTCTAGAACCGTCCCTGCCCAAAAGAAAAAAGATTAAGGGGACCCTAATATGAAAAAATTAAGAACACTGCAATCAGACACGGACACAAGGGGACTAAATGCATTGCATAATATATTAGGATATAATATTTTTTAATATTACATTAAAAAATATAATAAAATATTTGTAAGATTGTATTGGATAAATATGATAGAAATCTTTAAGATTATATTACAAAATAAGATAAAATATTATTTAAGATTGTATTCAAAAGTAGATAGAATATTTTTTAATATTGTATTTAAAAATAGGATAAAATATTTTTAAGATTATATTACATAATATAAAATATTTTTAAGATTGCATTGCATAATATGATAGAATATTTTTAGAATTGCATTCAAAAATTGGTTACAATCATATACTTAAATTAGTATAAATATAAACATATTTTTGTGTTTATAGTATACATTCCATTCCAAATAATATTAGAGTTTTAAAAAGTTTATATTTACATCATTAAAAGAATTGTTATGATATAAAAACGTTTGACAAGTCTGATTCTTAACTTTCCATTGGGATCTAAAGATACTTATTTATTATCATAGTAAAGTTGTCCATTGGATTGATTATCCAATTTAGACGTTGTGATTTTTTATCCAATTGGATTTTCCAAGCTAAAATTGCCTATGTCTTATTTATCTCTTATCTCCATATTATTACTTTGAGTTTGATTTTAAATTGTAAATTATTTTATTAAGACTCACTATACTTTACCAATTTATTCATCAATCCACCCTGTTTACGATTTGTGTCTTTTTGTATATTAAATTTATATTATCTTTAGATTATTTTTATTTATAATATAGTTTTTTTTTATGTTCATCCCCTTTTAATAAAATTGCTGTGTCCACCAATACAGTATTTATGTGCGGCCGTCAACAAAAAATTCTCCTATTAATTATTAGCGTAGAATGCTGAAAGTGATACTTGATATTGGAAATCTAACAAACATATGTAGACCTATAATATTGGTATAGTAAGACTGCAACTTAATTCTATTATTGATCGACCTGCACTGCAAGTTTTGGTTGGATTCCTTCTCAAATAATATATATATATATATATATATATATATATATATATATAGTATACTGTTTTTCTTTAATTTTATAGTTGTAAATGATGAAGTATAGTTGTAAAATGTAATTTGATACTTAAGTCAAGTGAGTACTAGCAAGAGAAAGAAGTATATATATCTTGTCACCACTGAGCTCATGATATATATATTTACAGAGTTGGGTTGTTGATGAATTAATTTTAGACCTACAATATGAGGCTATGAGCTGAACTTCGTGGTCGCCCTAATAACTCTTGTAAGACACGAGGATTTTTGGTGTGAAAGGCAAGAAAATAACATTGTGTAAATCTACTCTCTCTAATCTCATCAGGAATCCAGGATTATCTTTTATTCGTATGATTTTTATTATTTTCTGTCTTGCAATCAACTAAAGCAAGAAAGATTCGAGAGAAAAAAATCAACTAAAGATAGAGAAAATATTTTTCTTTCTATAGACTATAGTTGATTACTAGAGAGAAAATAATAAAATGCATCTGAATAAAAGATAATCCTGTTCACTTTTGCCCCATTTTCTTTTATATTATAAGATTTTTTTTTTCTTTTCTTCCACAAAAGCAAAGGACGCCCGATCATTAGAGTAGGAAGACTAACTGAAATAGAAGAGTATTGTTTTTTTTTTTTTTTTGGGTTTCTGGTGAGTTTGAGGGTAGACAATGTAAAAAATCTTTATACTAATATACTCTATACCAATTAAATTCTTTTAAAAAACGGAAAAACAAAAGGATGACTAATTTTATTTTGAAATTGATAAAATTATATATATAAGTAATTAAAATTTTATTTTTTATAGATCACATGTATTTTTTATGAGAAGTCATTCTAGTTGAGTTAAATATAATCATTATCAAAATTATCTATCTGAATATTTAACGCTCTGCATATTCAAATTTAAATTCTTTGGTTGAACAAAGTGTGCAAATTTTATAAAATCGTTGGTAACATCTTCAATTTCTAATAAAAAGAAATTTACACTCGAAAACTAATATTTAGCTTGAATATTCTTGTGCTAGTTAATTCATGCTATCAATGATAATTAATAGTATCATATATTATTTTGTTTTTGAAAAAATTATAAAAAAATTACTTCTGCTGAAAATGCTATTCCATCCCTTTCTTGTTTTTTTTTATATTAAAGTTTAGTCAAATGAATTAAAAAAATAAGAAAATTTCTCAGTTAATATTGAAGTTAAACTGGATAAAGATTAAAGAATTTAAATAATGACTTTTCTTTTCTCTCTTTCCTTCATTTCACTCTCCTAGACCTCTTTTGTTTTTCTCTTCTCTTATTTATTTATTTTTTTAAGTTAAAACAACTAAAATTTAGCAAATAAGTTGTCCTTTACTTTTAAAACTTTTTAACATTGAAGGAGAAGCCGAAGCCCAAAACTAGGAAGGAAAATGTTAGGTACCAATTAAGCTTTGTGACACGCTAAATTATTTTTCCCTTCCATGTATTCATTCGAATAAGGTATACTTTTTATATCAAATTTTACATGATAAATTATGTGACAATATTTTATTTTATATAAATATTCATAAATTTCAATAAAACATCACCTATTTAATATTCACGAATAAATAAACATATCTAACATTAAAAAAATATTTTCAATGAAAGATCATTGAGGTCGCATCATTCCTTGACGTCAGGATTTGATATAGGAGGATTATCCGATGTAATGACATATGGTGCCAAAACAGGTGTTGAATACATGGATTATCAAGCTCAAATAAGTTGTTGAGTGTGGAATAAAGAGTGGTTATCAGAAAGGATGAATCAAAATTGAACTTTATAAATAGAAAAAGTTATCTTTGTCCAAACGTGTCTTCTCATGATTTGTGGGAAAAAATTAACAAGTCATTTTCTGTTTGTGCATCTCTTCGAAGTCATAAAGGAAAATGCCCCGCGATAATCACATTAGCGCAAACAAATCTTGCACTTTCATATTTGCCCTCGAGGTTGGCCTAAATAGGTTTCTTGATTGGGTGGTTAGAAGCTAAAGGACAGATTCTTAGTACTGATTCATTTTTACGTGACATGAGTTTGAAAAGGTGAGTGTATCGATCCAAAAGTAAGAAATAAAAAAACGTCAAAAAAGAAATATCAACGTCAAAACGATCGCATCCATTAGACACGGGAAGAAAGGGTATAAAGAAAAATTAGTCATTATGAAATATGAGAAAATTCATTCAAAGTAAATTTGCATTTAAATTTAAAATAACAGTGATTGAAAAATAAATATATTCTAAATTAGATAAAAATTATTAATTACTTTAAAGATAATTTCACCGTAAAACATTGTCTCCAAGATAGCATGTTTAAATCGATTGGATTGTTGGGTTTTAGCCCTACAGGTGTAGTATGACTTTGACAGTGTCACTGATAAAGATCCATCTAAGGAAGCAACAATCACTATCCAAGTCCAACCCACGGCCAACCGCGCAAAATAGATACGAAATCTAAAGATGTATGTATGTGAAACATGTTACATTATTCTACACATAATTTTTTAAAGAAAATTATTTTTAAAATATATAAATTAGAAAGTTTTCGAAACAAAGTATATGAAGTGTGAGTTTTGAGAGTAAGAGATGGTGATCAAGACATAGTGTATCTATTTGATCAAGAGGTACTCAAAAAAGATGTTTTAGATACTTGGGATCAATGTTGCAAAAAAGTGGTGAGATTGATGATGTAAATCATAGAATAAGAACAAGGTGGATGAAATGGAGGAGTGTATTAGGATTTTTGTGTGACCACAAAATTTTCCTTAAACTGAAAGAAAAATTTTATAGAACAACTATAAGATCAGCAATGCTATATGGAGAATGCTGACCAACATATAGGTAACATGAGCATAAAATAGAGATAATAGAAATGAGGATGTTCAGGTGGATGTATGGATATATGGAGATGAATAAGATAAGAAATGAATATATTCGAAGAAAGGTATCAGTGGTATGTCTTAGGACAGAGTGGAGAAAAGTTATAAACTTGGTGGAGGGTAAACTTATTAATAGTTCTATGTTCCAATCATTTTCTTGTTTTAGTTATTTTTTTCTTCTTTTTGTTAGATCTATTAGTTAATTTAGAATTAGAATATATCCAATTGCACAAGGGTCAAAATCTGAGTAGTCAAGATGAACAATATAATCTACTACAACTGTACAAAAAACCAATTTAAACAGAACTTGTATGATAAGTATGAATTAGAAACAGATGCAAAGAGATGAAAGGATCCGAGCTCAACAATGTTGTCTCCTTAAGACAATTTGTTCCCTCCAATTGATACCAAAGGTTGATGAACAATTGTCTCCCAGGATAGAACAGATCAACGTCTGAAGATTGATGATACTTCAAATCAACAGTCAAAACGAACAAAGCTAATGCTTGAGGAACCACAGAGTTATGTGATATGGAAATACACTAGTATCTAAGCGAGAATATCAGAAAAGATTAACTATCAAAACTCTATCAGTTTTTTTTACTTTCTATTTTCTGATTGTCTCTGTGTCTATTTATAGCAACAAACAACCCTGTTGAAGAGTTGTCGATAAACCATCGTGACTTTTGGCGATGAATCATCGCAACCGTTTGTTATCGGAGCGGTTGGGAGTAGTTATTTTTCTAACCTTTCCCAAGAACGGTTAGGAGTAGTTATTATTTTGAATTGTTAACCACCTCTTATTCATAATCCATGAAGTTTAAACAAAAACTCTAACACTTTTCTCCCTTCTTCCTTTCACCATTTTTTATCTCTTTTGTCTTATTTCCACTTTTTTCTTCTCCTCTCCCTTTCTCTTTCTGTCTCATTTACGATATATCATTGGGTTCATCTACCACCAACCTCAATTAACTCGGGTTAAAGTTGTCGTTGATGTTAATAAATTAGAAAGTTTATAATTATACTATCATTATCATTATTATTATTCGAGTTTTATAAGATTTTGCACAAACAATCAAAATTAATTATAAAATGCTATTGAAGAGTATAATACAAAGTGATACAATGATGGATAAGGATTCCTCAGTACTCACATGGATTCCAAATTAACACTGGAATTGGGAAAGAAACCATGAAAATAAAATGTTATGCTATAAGAAAAAGGAGAGCTTAAGGAACTATGCTGCCGATGATTAAGTAATGTAACAACAATAATTAATTAGTTTAAAAGAACCGATAGTTATTTAATTTCTTGTTAATAATATATAAATAAGCAATCAATTGAACTAAGTAATTAGTCTATTTTTTGGTACATAACTTAGTAACTAATTAGTCATATATTTGCTGTCGATCAGGTGCGGGTAGGATTATCCACCCTCAAAGAAATTACAAGTGTTGCATGTCTTTCAGAAAGTCAGTTATTTGACTGAATCATCTCTATAGATAACCATATAGCTGTTTCGCTTGGAACAATATGTTAATATTAATTACTTGCCGACTATTTGGCCACCAATAATGTGAGTCACGAGGTGATTAGGCATCTTGATAAAACTCTTGCGTGTTTCTATTGTCGGCTTCATTTTGTGCTTTATGTGGTTGGGGTTTAACCATGGATTCAAATTTTCAATCCGAAAGATATTTCATGGTTACACTCTTTATATTAGCAGTTAGTAATTTTCAACTGAAAAGATAATTGAGTAAAAAATATAAATAAACAAGCATTCACTCGTGGAAAAATGTATTCAGAAAATTCGGAATGCTTTTAGTTTTTACAAATCTAGATACACTTGGTTTATCCACCACTCCTATATAATTGGACAATGATGATATTAGAGCCACGTTTTTCCAAAATCAATCATGCAAAGAACCACACATAGCGTGCAGCCTACTAATGTCACCCCGTGTTATCATGTTTATCCACGTTCACGTTGTACACTTTGATTTATACACAAGCTCGTTGGTCAAGTCATAGGCTTGAATCTATCAGTAGAATAATTACCATAAAAATCAACTTTGCAAGTAACTAGAATAAACTAAACTACTGAAAATTTCCAGTATCGTACTATGCTATTAATTAGATCCTTTTCAACTATAAGCTATTTGATTTTCGAAATCTTTATTGGAGAACATAAGGTAGTATGAACTACACGCTAAATATTTGCAAGTGGTGATAAATACTCAGAAAAGATTTTGCTGTTTAATAGTCATATTCAACTCGAACAGAATTATCTACCGTCTATGTCAAAAATGAATTAGATGCTATGGGTTGTTGGAATTATTAGTGAATTTAGAATTAGAATATATCCAATTGCATAAGGGTCAGAATCTGAGTAGTCAAGAGGAACAATATAATCTACTACAACTGTACAAAAACCAATTTAAACAGAACATATATGATAAGTGTGAATCAGAAACAAATGCAAAGAGATGAAAGGATCCGAGCCCAACAATGTTGTCTCCTTAAGACAATTTGTTCCCTCCAATTGATGCCAAAGGTTGATGAACAATTGTCTCCCAGGATAGAACGGATCAACGTCTGAAGATTGATGGCACTTCAAATCAACAGCCCAAACGAACAAAGACAATGCTTGATGAATCACAGAGTTATGTGATATGAAATGCACTAGTGTCTAAGCGAGACTATCAGAAAAGATTAACTATCAAAACTCTATAAGTTTTTTCTACTTCTCTTATTTTTCTGATTGTCTCTGTGTCTATTTATAGACAACAAACAACTCTGTTGAAGAGTTGTCGGTGAACCATCGCGACTCTTGGCGATAAACCATCATAACCGTTGGTTATCGGAGCGGTTGGGAGTAGTTATTTTCCTAACATTCCCAAGAGCAGTTATGAGTAGTTATTATATTGAATTGTTAACCGCCTCTTATTCATAACCAATGGAGTTTAAACAAAAACTCCAACAATCCCCCACACGAATAAGAGATCAATTCAACATGACTAAATGCATATGAATATGTATGCAAGTGTGATTCCTCGGCGAGAAACAATTGCATCGAGATAGGTAGGGGTTACCTTTGAACCTTCTCTAGTGTAAACCTATCGGGTATACTAGGTCAATCGGTGGTCGTGATGCCTTGAACCGTCGACCTTTATGGTGTATATCGAGACAATAGGAGACACACAATTGCTTCTCTAGCATTGCTCGTCCTCATTGTTGTGTCCATTTTGGCTGTGGACACCTTCCTGGTTTTGCAAGTGTTGTAGAGAATCGGCCTTTTTAAGTTCTCATTTAAGCGGCCCTCACTTCACACTCACACAGGTGATTTCTTGTGATATACCTCCACATACATCATCTGAACACATCAGATTAAGAAACCATTAAAAGCCATTATGCTTACCCTCATATACACTGTATTGTCATAGGAATGAGTATGAGTTTAAAAACTCCACAGTGTTTAACAGTCGATCATGACTTAGTTGTCTCTTTGAACCTAGTTCGTGGGATCTCCACTCATC
>PYAF01002798.1:214736-242071 GCA_007407185.1 Glycine tomentella
ACCTCTAGTTAATGGATTCGCTATGTTCTCTTTAGACCTCACATAGTCTATTGAGATGATTCCATTCGAGAGTAGTTGTCTAACGGTATCATGTCTACGACGTATATGTCTAGACTTGCCGTTATACAAGACATTCTTAGCCAAGCACCCCCACACTTTCAAGTATTTCAAGGATGGTTGTTTTCCTTTCCATACTTCGTATGGTATGCTCTTTGCCTTCTTGTGAGGAACTCTATTAATAATATAGTTTGCCGTCAAAATGGCTTCGCCCCACAAGTTCTGTGGTAAACCGGACGTGATTAACATAGCGTTCATCATTTCTTTTAATGTCCGATTTTTCCTTTCTGCAATCCCATTTGATTACGGTGCATAAGTAGCAGTCGTCTAATGTATAACCCCAGATTCTATATAGAATTCCTCGAAGGGGTCATCATATTCTAAACATAACAGTATCTACTGCAATCATCAATAAAAGTAATAAAATATTTCTTATTACCCCTAGATGATATAGATTTCATATCACATATATCACAAACAGAAACACTGATTAATCACACAGATCAAACAGAAATACTGATTAATCACACAGATCAAACAGAAACATTGATTAATCACACAGATTAATCGTTCAAAGTACAGAGAGTAGACAACAGTATATAATTCACAAAGATAGAATATACTGAACCCAGATTCAAAACAAATTGTCTTAAGATTGTTGGAACTATTAGTGAATTTAGAATTGGAATATATCCAATTGCACAAGGGTCAGAATCTGAGTAGTCAAGAGGAACAATATAATCTACTACAACTGTACAAAAACCAATTTAAACAGAACATGTATGATAAGTGTGAATCAGAAACAGATGCAAAGAAATGAAAGGATCCGAGCCCAACAATGTTGTCTCCTTAAGACAATTTGTTCCCTCCAATTGATGCCAAAGGTTGATGAACAATTATCTCCCAGGATAGAACGGATCAACGTCTGAAGATTAATGGCACTTCAAATCAACAGCTCAAACGAACAAAGACAATGCTTGAGGAATCACAGAGTTATGTGATATGAAATGCACTAGTGTCTAAGCGAGACTATCAGAAAAGATTAACTATCAAAACTCTATCAGTTTTTTTTACTTCTCTTATTTTTCTGATTGTCTCTGTGTCTATTTATAAACAACAAACCACCATGTTGAAGAGTTGTCGGTGAACCATCGCGACTCTTGGCGATAAACCATCATAACCGTTGGTTATCGGAGCGGTTGGGAGTAGTTATTTTCCTAACATTCCCAAGAGCGGTTATGAGTAGTTATTATATTGAATTATTAACCGCCTCTTATTCATAACCAATAGAGTTTAAACAAAAACTCCAACATGGGTTGCAGTTCTATTTCTTCGCTTGACGGCTGACGGAGAAATGTCAAAAGTATTAGGCTCGCAAATTAGATATATTTACCTTTTTTTCTTCCTAAAACAGAGAAAGTGGAGCTGTAAAGAAAGCGAAAATTAGCGATGTATGAAATTAAGATGTTTCTGTTTACACTCCAAAAAAATACCCAACACCTACTTTTATTCTGGAAAAGGTAATCCAGAATAAAAGTTGTATATTTGGGATCACCCTCTCCGGAGTGAAAGGGAAGTGTTGAGTATTTTTTTGGGATGCAAGGACAAATGTTTATGAATGCATGCATCTTATTTATCTAAAACAATTCTCAATCTTCATTCATCCAATTTTATTTCGTTACTGCCCAGCACCAATCAGAAATAGACGGTACAGTAAGGTGCTGGAATGATTTCCAGCCCAAGAAGGGTCCAACATATTTATGTATCTTGGCCCAACTGAAGTCTAATAACAAACATGAGAGAACTTGTGCCCAAAGCCCCAAACAGAACAGTTCACAAAGAGAAATTACTAAATGTAACCTTTTCTTTTTATTTATTTATTAAAGGTCACTCATGGAATTGCATAAGTAAACTGGAAAACATGAGCATATTTGATCTATTCAGTAATGGTGATGGGTATGTAGGCAAAATCCACCTGCAGATGATGATAGATCAATTCAGTTAAATAAAGGATGAACGTCATCAAGCCTCTCGTAGAAAAGAAAAAAGAAGCAAGGATCTGGTTCCATATATTGTTTCCGGAACATGTTATTTTATGTTATTGTCCTATTCAGTGCTCTAATGCCCTAGCACTGATAGCATTAACTTTTAATGATACATTGATAAATACATGAAAATCACAGAGACATACATCCTCACAGGTTTTCTTATGCCTGTTCATTTGGTACCCCACTGATAATACTCCCACACATCACATACTAAGATATGACATTGCACATTGGTTTAACAATTAACAAAGTAATTTTACATGATATTATTAGCAGTTGAATTAAAGAGCTTCTTTTATGTTTAATATTGTGTACGGTACAATGGTCAAGATGACATAGTGGAACTGAGTTCCAATGCTGCACAATCACTGGTATCTTCAGCAATCAGGATGATATTTGTTCTTGAGACTGTCAACATAATTTATATTAGAACAAAAAATGTGACTTCTTAAGGAGTAGTTGTGAAACTGAAACATACGATGGTCAGTTAGAGATCACTAGCGCCACTGGCTTGGAAAACTGAGCAATGGGGGTGTACTTTTGCATACTTATACTCATCTTCACTAAATTCTGAAATCAAAATAAAAGAAAAAGTATAACATAATAGCGATGTGGGACATCTTTTGCATTTTAATGGTGAAGATTGGTGTGGGATATTTTTAGTGTACCAGAACAAAAAATTTATCCATAATAATATACACTTCCTATTTTGCTGTATTGGTCGATATCCTGTCAGTCATGTGAGTACTTTTAAATCTTAATACAAATTCTACAAGACTTTCCAGATCAACTATTCTAAAAGTTTCTTCACATTTTTATTTGTTTAGAAGGCAAATATATCATTAAAGATTACTTAGAAATACATCAAGATGACAAGGTAAAAGCTATTCAGGGATTGCCTCACCAAGCCAGACCCCACTTACAAATTTATAAGCACTAGATGCAATAGAAGTTTCTTCATATTTAAAGTAGAGACATTGTATTATAACTTGTTTTGAGCTGAAAGTGTAATATGATAATTTAGAACGAGAGCAGAGAGGTTAAACTCTAACCACTCTATTGAAGAGGCTCTTAGTAGCTTGAGTTGTTAGGTTCAAAACTAGATTTTATCATTAACAAATTGGATTTTCTAATTTCTTTAACTGAAGAGGAGTCCAGGTCAGCCTAGACATATAGTGGTTTAATTCTTGTTATTCGGATTTCTGAATTTTGTCTGATCTAATCAGGCTCAAAGTAATCTAGCTAGGTTTCCACTTGCAATATCCATTGAATAACAACAGCAAGTTAAATAATTATTAGAGAAGAAGAAACCATCTTTCTAACCATTAATTTTTTAACTTCACATAGAGGAAGAAAATTATTTGAAGACGGAAGCCACAGAACATTGAAAAGAACTTTGCAGCATGTTTAAGACATTTAGATAGAAGAATTCATGGAAGAATTCCTTCTATCCAATAAAAAAAGAAGCCTAAAAATATTTTTAATGCTACTATTGCTGCTGCTCATATCCTTGCCAGACCCAAACAATTTCATTCAAAGAAGGTTTCAAGTACTGGTCCAAGAATTTCCAATATTCCAATGTGTTTCCAGCAATTTTCTTCACCTCAACAACATGAAAGGAAGATGTAACTTCAAAAATTTCTGCATCTATAGTGAGTTGACCATTTATCCCTGTCTTGCATCCCTCCAATCTAACAACTCCATTTTTCTTCAAGATCTTAAATCTACTATCTATTTGTGCTATTTGTTCAAGCATTGAAACAATGCTTGAAGGTGGGTTTCTAGTTGTAAATCTTGCCAATTGCCTTTCATTCTGATCATCCTCAAACAGACCAGAAAGATCAAAACCTGAAGAGATTGATATCAAATCAAACGCATTGAACCGATATAGCTTCATGGGGCTTTCCTCTTTATTTGACATTGGACTACCATCTGAATCTGAATCAGATGAAGAAGCAAATGCAGCTTGAACTTCTGAGATATCCTTACCATTTCTAGGGGACAATGGTGGCAGCTGAAATGCTTCAATCTGGACATACCCCTTTCTAAACCAACGGCTTTGCACAATCTTAGAAATATCAATTCTTGTCTTTGGATTGGGATCAAGGATCCTATAAAGAAGCCTTTTCACATCTGAAGAGAACCATTGTGGGAACTTGAAATCTGCTTTGATAATCTTCTTGTACATCTCCATCAGATTTTTATCATTGAAAGGAAGAAAACCTGCCAAGAGAACAAAGAGAATCACACCACAAGACCAAATATCTGCCTTGGCTCCATCATATCCTTTCTTCTTTATCACCTCAGGAGCTACATAAGCTGGAGTTCCACATGTTGTGTGAAGAAGGCCATCATTCTTCCTGGACTCCACCAATGCACTTAAACCGAAATCTGTGACTTTGAGGTCCCCATTCTCATCAACAAGAAGGTTCTCCGGTTTGAGATCGCGATGACACACCCCTCGGTTGTGGCAGTGACCAACAGCATCAATCAATTGCTGGAAATATTTTCTTACCACATCCTCCCTCAGCCTCCCTCGGGACGCTTTATTGAAAAGTTCGCCACCTTTCACCAATTCCATTGCAAAATATATCTTTGTCTTGCTTGCCATGACCTCATGAAGCTGCACAATGTTGGGGTGCCTCACAAGGCGCATCAAAGAAATTTCGCGCTTGAGTTGCTCCCTCATCCCAACCTTAATCACCGACTCTTTGTTGAAAACTTTGATGGCGAAGCTCTGGCCAGTCTTCAAGTTCTTTGCGTGGTAAACTTTGGCGAAATTGCCTTGGCCAAGAAAACGTCCCACCTCGTACTTTTGCATCAGAATTGTTGCCTTCTTGTTATCCATTCCTCCTGATTCCTGAATGTGAAGGAACAAAGGAAGAATAATGAGGGTTAAGAGCCAGAAAAAGGACTAAGATCACTTAGCAGCAACACAGAAGATAGTCTTATGCTCTCCATTTTGTTAAATGTGGCACTTGGAAAAGACAGAGAGGAGCAAGGAAAATGTGAAGGCTTAGGAAGTTGAGTGGAGGAACCACACGCCTTTGGCAGGGTTGAGGGGGTGTTCCTCTTGGTGCAGAGAGATGGATGACTTGGCAAAAACGGTTATATGTTGGAGAGGAATTTAAGCCAACAGAACACCAAATCAAGACCCAATAGTTGCAATGTATAAAAATAGTGAAATTGAAGATAAATATACGGAATGGTGCTGTATATGTTTTGTGTTTGCGGTGGGGCATCACAGTATTTACCAAAATTACTCTCACATCAACAAGTTGAGGACAAAATACTACTTTTATCAAACTCATTCTTCCGTTTCAAATTGCGCAACCTGAATTTTGAACTCCTCTAGTTTCAGTACATACCATCAGATATGCCAGCTCTTTCAAATGTTACTGTGTCAGCAAATAGTTAATAAACTAGTTAATTAACTTTTAATCGATAATTTTGAACCAAAATTTTCAACTTCTCCTTTGTTCTCTTTGCTAAAGATAATTTATGTATAGGTACCAAATAAAGTAAAGACTATATATGTATATATAGTGTGTGCTTAATAGGTACTATAAATTATCAAATAGTTAAAAATTATTAATTTTTGTAGTAATTACGTTAAAAATTATATTAATTTGAATAGAGTTAAAATCTTTATGCTAATATCAAATTAGCACATGCACGGACGTGCATTATAAAATGATGTTCCAAATCTTATTATACCCAATTATAGTCTTTACTTTTTTTCATTTCATTTTCCAAAATATACACTTATTTGGATTTTTAAGAAAAAATATAAAATCATCAAAAGTAATTTACTTTATAAATGAATGATCACATTCTTCTATTAGATAAAATGAAACTATAACATTGAAACGTTAAATAAGAATAACCTTATATTTGAAACTACTAATTAGTAATTACACTATTTAGATATTGGGGAAAAAATTAAAATATAACAATTTTAATAAAAAATTATGAAAATACTTTCCAAACTATTTGTAAATATAAATTATTTATAAATGTATAGCAATCCAGCTGCCCCTTGCCCAGGGAAGGTCTTTACCTAGAAGGGAGCCCTTCCAGAAATTCTCAAAGGCCTGAGCCAATCTCGGGCCCAAAAGGGGCTTTGACAATAGTTTTCAACAAGCAAAAGACGAACCTCGGTTAGAACCTCACAAGCTACGTCAATGCCCCAAGCGCGAAAATGACGTCAACCTTCTAACGTGTACCTTTATATAGGACAACTTCTAAGTCTATTGAAGCACACAAACTACCGATGTGGGACTAAAGTTTGTGTTTCTATTCCCCGTTTTCCTGCTCCTTCTTGTGTGAGCATGATAAAAATCATTATGTGGAATCAAATTGTCTGCCTGCTATTCAAATCTTGGACGAGGATAGTCAATTTTGGGAACTTGCAAAAGAAATTCGTAACATAAAGGAGCGGTTTATCTTTATCTGTTGATGTATCCTTTTTCAATTCGATTCCGTCCTTTGTTGTTTACTCCCTTGTGGTGGATGTTGATGTACTTATTTCCCATATTGGGTTTTATTTGAAGTAGTGTCTCTGGCATTTGCCAAGACCATTCAGCAAAAAAAAAATAAAAAAATCATTATCATTATTGAAACACAGTAGTTTCTGGATTTCAACAATGCGATAAAGTCTGAAGCTTGGAAGTGCTCTTTTTCTTCTTGTAAGAGAGCATCTGTGAGATCATAGTGATACACCCCTCAGTAGTGGCAATGATCAAAAAGCTCAGCACCACCTCAGTCAATCCATTATTTTGCTTGACATGACCTTATACTTTTGGATCAGAATTGTTTCTTTGTCCAACCCTCGTGAGTATGGTGGAAGTAAGAAAAATAGTGATTGGTTTCAAGAGCACGAAAGAGGACTGAGAACACTGAGCAGCTGCACAGAAGATTGACTTGGTCTTATGCTTTCCATTTTGTTAATTGGCTCTTGGAAGACCAAGAGAGGAACAGCCAACAGGGAAAGTGTGAAGGCTATGGAAGCAGGGTGGTGAAACCACATGCTTTTGTTGTTTTTGTGGTCAATTTTAGATTCTTGTGCTGTTCTGGGACGTGACAGTCTTTCCCAAGATTACTCGTTGAGACCAGAAAGTTTGTTTAAAACAAGAATCAAGGTCCTCACTTCAGAAGTGGTTCACTATTTTTTCTACTTTTCTCACCTTCCCGTGAAACTCCCACTCTTCTTCAAATGCACAGTATGAATTTCCAGCTCCTTTTCTAGTTTCAGTTTTTGACACACCATCAGATGTCTTAACTCCAAACCCAACGTCAAAAATAGCCGCACAAATTGCCTTGATTCTTAGGCTTGTCCAACGTGCTTTGATAAGCTTTTATCTTCCAATAATATCCTCCTATTTATCCTCTTAAACACTAAATAAATAATATAGACTGATTTGGTCTGTAAAGTTGTAGGGGTCAGTTAATTTGATACCTAACATTTGAATGATAAAGTAGTCTCTGAATTCGTAAATTGTCAATGTTCTTCTATTAGATACTGTCATGTAACGCCAAAGAGGCAAAGACTGAGATGACACATCAAATGTCTGATGACATCTAATGATCTAACTAGCCTCACGCTAGCCTGTCATGTAAAAAGGACCCATTTGATTGAAAATTGGATGAACCAATGAAAATGACCACTACTCTTTGTCTTCTCCACAATTCACAAAAGCAATGCATACAAGATAGGCTATAAACTGAGCACATGATTTGCTCCTTTCACCCGGCCAAAAACATGGATTCCAAGATGGCATGCAACACCACAGCTGTATTGAATTGTTGTGCCTGATGCAAAAGCTAAATAATGTTGAAGTAAAAGATGAAATAGGGGAAACTGAAGTAACAATGATAGCCTGGATGACATGGCATTCATTGACAGCCTTAACATGAACAATTGATGGAGTGGATTTGCAGAGGACTAATTTTCACCCTATAGCCTGTATAAAACAAACTAAATCATGAAATACCTTTTCAATGGCTTTGGTTTTGTTTTGTAAAAAATAGTGATAGAAGAGATGTAGCATTGAAATTGTAACCAAAGATTAAGAATCAATTTATCAAAAGCAAAACTAAAAAGGGCATTGAAAAGAAGAAAAAAAACAGTAAGGCCGTAAGGGTAAAAGAGTTCATATCACCGCTGATAAACTTTTTGGAGAACACTTTCCAACCATTATTAGTCTCAATTTTGAATTCTGGATGGCAAAGTGTCCACGTCACACTTCATATATTTTAAATTCATTGTAACGTTGTTGACATTAACCCTTGATGATGATCAAATAACGTAACCTCTTCTTACCAGTAGTTGCCACAATAACATTCACCATTTTAAATGAAACTCCCTTCACCTGTAGAAAGACGAGAATGGCGTGAAATGTGGAGACAAAGTGAAAAAAATATTATCAATTTTAAATAGAGAAGGGGTCAATTTTGTCAATATTCATGTACTTTTTTTTATCAAGTTGGTCTCTTACGTTCACCTGTGTGCGCTGCAAGTGAATCTAAATAGTCTTTTTGCCATACTCCGTCTTACTGTAGCTGATTAACCAACTAAACAATCATTTTTTTAAGCTCTGAATTACGTTAGCTGATTAACTAATCTAAACAATCCTTTTTTAAACTAATCTAAACAATCATTTTTTGGCTGTCAATACCCGCAAGGAAAAGTAGATAACCCGTAGTAAAAGCCAAAGGCTCTAAATTTACCGAGTAACAATGGTTATGTCATTTATGTATAAGAAAGAAATCCTTGCTAATCTGTTTCAAAACAAAATCTTAACTAACATTATTAAATTATATTAAAAATTAAAATATATAAAATAAAACTCCTTTCACTTAGTATTTAAAAACAATGCAAAATTAAAATAAGATATGTTCGAAAGGTCATAGTTTAGTTAGAGATAAAATACTAGAAAACCCAATTATCAATAATATAATTTAAACATCTAAGAATCAATAAATTAATTTCTTTTTCCAGATATAGACTTTGAATTTGAAGTTTAAGAATTTAAACTTTAACTGAATAGCAGCAGGGTCCTAGTAAGAAAACCGTTTTCAATTAATTATATATTAATACATGTAAAATAGAACACTCCTTTGCAAACTTAAAAGAAACTCTCCACTTGGATTTCTATTAAAAATTGAAAAAGTAATATATTACAAACCCTGCTATCAAATTATGTACGAACCCAGATAATATAATTAAGACTACAAACAAGTAACATTAGACACTGCTTCATCTTATCAAAAACAACGCTAAATAAGCATCTAATCTAAATAGGTTAAAAGACAACTTTAACTAAATGGCAGGGTCCTCGTAAGAAGACCCTTGTAAAAAAATTGGCGTATGCCGCTTAAAGTGGCAAGTACACGGTATTCTTTAGTAAAAGGCGAAAGAATAGTTCGCTCTGTACTTACCACACGGCTCCGTGCCTTAAAAGAAGAATAGCTCTCTTATTTTATAGAGTTGAGTTTACTTCAACTTAGTAAGCTGCTCGATGTGGGCTTTTATCACGAAACATACCCATGTGCATGATACTTCAACTTCGGTCATCTGAGTTGCCCCAACTTAACAGATTGTTATAGTCTTTCCTTCTTCCTCATTCGTATGTTAGAAATAGTTTATCTGCCATCTAATTTTCCTATTACCTTTTTTTATAACTCATTATATCTCAAAGCAAAGGAGGTATAACAAACTGGACCTTAGTTTAATTAAGCTTGGCCTCTGCAACGAGAGCTTTGTTCCTGCCTTGTTTGTAGCATGCTAGAAACAGAGACAAAAGCTAATAGATTATTTAGCTAGTTTTTCTCCTCCTCGTCAACTTCTGATTTCTCTATTCATTCATCCAGTTTCATTAACTTATAATATGAATATTAGGTGTGAGCTAATGAATTGTTTATCCCCATTTGTGATGTGTAGACCTGAAACTCTGATGGCATTCTTTTGCTAACTTATAAAGCGTTGATAGGCTGCATCAAATACGTCGGGCAGGTAATTGTATCTGTTCTACAGAGTTGTGCTTAAGGGTCTTTTCTATACATGTGATATGAAAATACAGATCACCACCATAATGAAATGTAAGTGAGTTTTATATGGATAAGGAACTGTTTATGCTGTTTTTTCTTATCATTCAACATGACCCTCTCCCCTTACTATGAAGAATTCCAAACACTTTCATTGTTGAGCATCTTCTCATGTCTGTTCTAGATATATTTCCTGATGTAGATCATGAATTATATATTTTCAATAGCACCTATCTCCTAAAAAATACAAGCAAGGTTGATTTTGCTTTTGAATTTAACATCTGTTTTTTTTTTATTTTACATTAGTTCCCCGGCCCACCAAGTGTAGCCAACTCTGCTAATATATGTGATTTTTGACTTTAAGAATAGACTGTAGTTGGGAAGAAGAGAGAGTTGCCCACTTGATTTATTGCTAGGAATGTATTCACATTTGATTTGGGTTCCTTGAGCTGTGTGCTTAACCTATTTCAATTCAACTTGGTTTTGATTCAAGTTCTACATCAGATACTGTTAGCTAGAAAGGTGTAAGGGTCAATGTGGCTGACTGATGACACCAGTTTGTACTTTTGTTGACACTGTTAACACTTCGTTGGCCTTTACTCATCTCATACATAGTTTTTCTGTGCTTTCAATGAAAACAAATTTCTACTCCATGTTTTTCAATGGTAATTAGTAATAAGTAACAAAACTGGAACTTATTTTTTCTGTGGTTTCAAGAAAACAAATTTCTACTCACTGAACTTTTTAATATCATGGTGTTCATACTAGCCAAACAAGATGTTTTGCTTCGAATTTTGTTACCAAATGGTTTCTATACTCAATGTTTACTTACAAGACATTTATCCATGGCTACTTTATGCTCACGCAGATTATAATCCACTGGCACAATAACATCAATCTTTAGCCTGCTTATAATCCAAAGTTGAACACTAAAGTTCTTCCTCTTATGTGTTTAGACAGCTTAAATAATCACAAACACGGATTAGTTTTTTCGCTATATGTGTTCTCAATCCTTCAGCACAAAATATGATTCAGATTGATGTATTATTTTTATCTTTTCAAGATATAGAGCTTAATTCTTCTGATTTGCGTTGCACAAATACCCTATACCTAAAAAATCCTTCACCGGGTTTGCCATCAAAAACAATTGATTGGAAAAATGCAGAATATATTTTAAATATTTCATGTCTCCATCATGATTCACTAATTTCCAGGTCCATCACATCATCACCTTGATCTGTTATGAATTTAAACTACTAAAAAATTTCTGTTAAAATCCTAGCCTGTTTACCCGCTAAGGGAAACAAGCTCATGCACAATTTTCATACAGTAAACCACAATTAACCCTCCACTTAATTCATTAAATCATAGTCATCCAACTTGTCATTGTACTGAAGCACTTTTCTCTTTATTTTGGATGTCCACCAATGTTACAAAGTCTGTAAGACTGTAACTGTCTCTGGACCGACTCGTATGTTTCCCTGCTCATGGTTTGTGACAGCATCTTTCAAGTGCTCCGCAAACTTTAGTCGCACCAAAATAGTTGAGAGCCTACGCCTGCAGGGTAGGGAAATTAAACGAGGGCAATACTAGGGAAACTTAGTATCCTTGCACGAAAGTTAAATTATGATTAACCCAGTACCTTTCCTAGATTATCATGTAACTGATCATATATCGGGTGTCATTAAGTTTAAGTTTTTTATTATTTATTAAAGTACATTTAAAAGTAGATAATTTGTTTTCTCTTTCTCTAGATATATTTTCATTTGGACGCAATAATGTGCAAAGTGCAACCAGATAAATTAAATAACTCAACTTCATTTAAAACAATAATAAACACAGCAAGGATGACACAGTTAAGCGTTCTCATTGTGTGATGCTTTGCCTGGTTGAAATCATCACACCCAGGTAACCAATCCAGAGGCAACAAAATCTAGAAACGATATGGGGATTCTAATCTAACGACTAAAAAAAGAATCATGTAAGACCCCTAGTGTTGCTAATGTAGGGATCACAAGCACGATCAAGAGCCAAGCAAGGTATTCACGAGTCACGAGGGAAAGGAAGTTTCACGTCAATCACCCAACGCGTGCCTTTTTTTTTTTTTTTTTTTTCTATCAGCAAATGATAATAGTTAATTGCTAGTTTTTTATAAAAGGGGGATAGAACCCACGATTTTTTCCACAACTCAACCCACCTTATATCTTCTAGGTGTGCCTAAACATGTTAATGTACAAATCCATTAATGTTGAAGGGATAGCACCAAATACGCTATGCCTATTGGATGACACTAAGCTTCTTGACCCCCCTTTGAATGACACGGGCAACCAGGAACCTCAAGGGGAATTTGTTCCAACACCTAGTGCGCAAGCACTTCGACCATAACTTGATCTTGTTCAGATGTAGTCATGTATCAACTATGTT
The DNA here is from genome assembly GCA_007407185.1 of Glycine tomentella. Classification (NCBI taxonomy): domain Eukaryota; kingdom Viridiplantae; phylum Streptophyta; class Magnoliopsida; order Fabales; family Fabaceae; genus Glycine; species Glycine tomentella. The sequence continues at coordinate 227,312 of PYAF01002798.1, forward strand.
CATCAAGAACAACAGACCCTTTAGATTCCAAGTTGCTTCGTGAGCAAAAGGACTACCCAGAGCGTATTAATGCAGCTTGGCTTAAAGATGCTAGTAATGTATCCCAAGCCTTATATAATGTTATGAATGAGTCATTGATCTTTAATAGGGAGGTCTTTGGAAACATCTTTGCCAAGAAAAAGAAGATTGAGGACTGTCTAAGAAGTATTTAGAGAAACTTGGAAGGAATGAAGTAACAACTTTATTTATTAACTTTAAAGGGTAATTTACTTCCTAGACCTAAGGTGTTGCTTCACTTTATTATGTATTAATTCTCCTTTATGACATTAATACTTAAGTACAAATTCTTTCTTTTGCCAAGTAAAATTCCAGTCACTTGCTTACCATTCTTAGGGAATGGCATTAATTCAAATGTCATTTATTTCCTTTTACCATTTAAGACAAAAGCTTTATTAAATCAACTGCATTATTTGGCTTGATTATTTTATTCAAAGTATTTGCATTCTAAATGATTTGAAGGCAAAGAATATTGACTTTGTCAACATATTGATGCCCTTAATTCTTTTATATAAAGGAATGGCAACATAAGATGAATCTGATTTTATTTTATTTCTCTATGCCTTCTTGTTGCTCATTCATTCTTTGTGAGCAATTGATTGTAAGGCTCCATAATGTTTCTTAAGATGAAACAATACACAAACGAGCGCAACAAGTGCCGAAGCTATTAGAACTTAGAAGTGGAAAATTAAACAAGAAGATATCCATGCTGCGAAATTTCTGGAAAAGAAAAAAAAAAATATAAGACAATTAAGGCAGTTTGACCCTGGGCCTAGCAGAAGCCACCCAAGGTTGCGGCTTAAATGCATGGTAGCAGCTCCTCCTTAAGAGCTATTAGGGATAGAAATGGTTTTATAAGAGATATTTGGTCTTATATGTTTAAGGTCTAGTTGACTTGACTTCTTTATTATAAAGGTCATCAAGATTTTTTGAAAAACATGTTTAAATAAAAATATCATGTTCAATCTTTAAAAAAAGTCTATTATGTCTATGCCTTATTTAATATATATATATATATATAAAACTTAAAAATAATATATTTATTTTTCTAAAAATATTTTTCCTTATTATGAAGGTAGATGATCAATCACTTCAAAAATAATCTTGAAAATCTCATGAAATAATTATTATTTATTTGAAAATATAAATAAGATGTTGAGATATTTTCTGTTTAAAAATTGTTTCTTTAACTTTTTTAAATTAATTTAAAGTGTTTTGTAAAATTAATTTTCCTATTAAAGAATAGATATATTAATAGGTTCGTATGTCAAACTAAATTTTTAAATAGATCAGGTCAAGTTTTATGCTTTTAAATCAAACCAAAGTTAGATCTAGCCTAGTCTATTTCCACCCTAATAGTTGCATATCATTTTTTATTTGCAACAAAAAATATTTATCACTGAAAAATTGCATGTAAAATACTACTATTTTAATAAGAATATTTTGTTTAAAAAAATTGTCATTGTAATTTATGCAATTAAATTTTTTTTACAGGAAATTTTTGTTTTTTTTTTGTCAGCAAAACAAGAAATTTGTGTAATTAGTTTCTTAAGAAATGTATATTATCTTGAAAGACAAACGATAAGAAATGAAGAAAGTATATTTTTATTTGATAGTTGTTAACCTTATGACATTGTATTAAGAAATCAAAAGTGAAATTTCTTACTAAAAAGCACTCCATTATTAATACACTGTAACCATTCTTTTCTATGCAAGTGCACTTGATCGTGATTTTTGTCAATAAAAAAACTTTAATTATTATAAATCAAAGATAGATACCAAAAAAATTTACAACACCACTCACACTCAACCAAATAAGCTAGATCCCCTTGACTAATCTTAAAAAAATAATTTCTTATATTCTTCAATGAATATCTTAATGACACTAGCTAATAAAATTTTTATTTTTATTTTTTACCCATCTTAACTAGTTATTAATGTTCTTAAAATAGTCATTAATATTTTTTTTTTTATAAAATATCTTATACAACTAAAGTTTATTTACATTTCAATTTTGTTAAGTTAATAATATAATTCGAATTGAATCAATATAAACTATTCACTTAAAAATAAACTTAGCTTAAAATGTCTCAAAATACTTTTTTTGTACATGTCACATGTTGAAATTGTACGTAACGATTTTCTTTTACCCATCAACCTGAATTACATAATAAAATTTGCAAGATGTGCATAGAGAAATGAAACAAAATAATGTATGTCACGATCAGAGATATTATGTGATTCGATATGTCGATTTATAATTTATTTGTATTCTTTGTAAATTTATAATCTTAACAAAGTTTCATAGTTCTGTCACCTAACCCTGTTTGGTTGATTATTTAAAAACATTCAGTATAAACAATAAATTATTAATTAAGGCTTATCACGTGCTTTATTTAAAAACAATACTATAACTTACTATCCCTTTTAAAAAATTTAATTGTTAAAATAATGAATTGCTCAATAACTCGACTCATAATGTCAGGATTATTTTAATTTTGAACCGTGTCATTAATAGAAAGTACTTCTTTTTATTTTTCTTCAGAAAATGTCAATAACATGTTAGTAAGTCTCATTTACGTACTCAACTGAATGCCAAAGGATTTCTTTTATGAAGTTTCTCATAGAATATTCTAGATTTCTAGTACTTTTTAATTAAAGAGAGAATAAAGCTACCATCATTAAAAAATATGAAAGTTTGCCCCGAATTCTAACCACTTGAACCGTGTCATTAGAAAGTAGGAGTAGTAATTTTACTTAATTTTCCACTGATTATACTACATGATGATTACATATATTAGTATTCAAAATCACTTAACACAAAGGAGATAAGGAAAACTGAAACTTATAAAGTTCCCACCGTCCACAATCACACCACAGCGCTCAACCTCTTTAATGATAATTACTTCATTTATCCTATAAACAATCGAAACAATATACATAAAATTGTACTCGATCTTAATAAATAAAAAAATGTTAGATGGGAGAATTTTTTTTAAAAAAATGAATGACTAATCAGATTTTGTAACGAAAATTAATTATTAATAAAATTATAAAATAATCTTAAAATTAAAAAAAAATTGATTACAAATTGACCCAATTGTGAATATTGCCTAAAATAAATTTAAAGAAAATATTTTACTTCGAATGAGATAATTATATAAAAGATCTTTTATTAACATGCATGATTTTTTTTTTCATTTATGAGACCTTTTTCTTTATAAAATCTAATGAGAAATAATAATTTTGTTTGTGGTGCTAAAATGTGAGTTTTAATTGTTATATTGTTGTGTTAATCCTTATGTGAGAAATAGGGTTAATAGTAAGGGAGTGGCAGTGCAGTTAGTTTGGGAGAGTGTCCCTGGATCCGTTTGAAGAGAAAGGCATCCCAATCAGCCTCCACGTTGAATCCCAAATCCCTCCCACAACGACACGTCTACACCTCCTTCAGGTGTGTCCACGCCCTTCCAACCTAGTCAAAGGTCCAAAACAAAACCTCAGAAAGCTCCCCCTCTCCCTCTTTGCAAAGCGTCAAACTCTCCATGTAGGCAATTGCTGCGCGTAAGCCATGCACCCAATTACCCCCAAACACTATTCCCTACCGTGTCCTCTCCTCCTCTCTCCATCTGGTCACCCTCCTCCCTTAAAAGTCACCCACAACAATCACACACACAGACACAGTCACCTCTCTCTTCACTTCACTAATGATGAAGAACCCCGTCGCCGAAAGTTTCACCGAGTTCTACGAGAAATGGGTTTGGAAGCTCGAGGAGATCCTCCACCAGCTCCTCGAGGTGTCCAAGCAGAGAACCCAGGTGTTGAAAACTGAACAAGAGCTGCAGGTTTTGGTTTCCGAGGTCACATCCCATTTGAAGGAATATTACACTGTCAAGTGGGCGTCCGCACATGAAGACGTTCTCGTGTTCTTCTCGCCAACGTGGCTGAGTCCTTTGGAGAATGCTTATTTGTGGATGACGGGGTGGAAGCCATCCATGGTGTTGAAGCTTCTGGAAACCCTTAAGAAGCAGGCGGCGAGTGGTGGTGATTTTGTGATGACGGAGGAGCAGGTGAGGAAGATCGAGGAGCTGAGGAAGAGGACGAGGATGGAGGAGGAGAAGGTGGAGAGGGAGATGGAGAGGCAGCAGGTGGCCTTGGCCGACCGCAAGATGGTGGAGCTGGTTAAGCTCACCACCCGAGCAAGGAACGGTGGTGGTGATGCGGTGGCGGAAGTGGCGTTGAAAGGGGTTCTTGCTGGGTTGGAGAGGGTCATGAAGGCTTCGGATTGTGTGAGGCTCAAGACACTCAAAGGGGTGTTGGATGTGCTTAGTCCAATGCAGTGTGTGGACTTCTTGGCTGCCAATACTGCTATGCAGCTGAGACTCAGGCAATGGGGGAAGAAGAAGAGGGACATGCCTGCAGGCTCCACACTCAATGTCAATCATCAGAACAACTGGTCCATCTGTGATTCAACTAGCTAGCTAGCCAAAAACAAAAACAAAAAGCAAAAACTGTACATCTTTTAATTAGGCTAAGTAAGTTGTTCAGTACCTGAACATCATTAGCACAAAATTAAGAAGTTGTTTAGTGTGGTTTATGCGATGGTACTAGCAGTAGTACTCTTGTAGTTGCAATGTAAGAAAAGGAAAGAAATATTAGATGAATCTATCTATGATATCATTTCTTTCCTGTATATAGCTAATTATTTAATTAGTTACGTACTTTTTTAGTATTTTATAGTAATTAATATATAAAAAAATCTAAGACGGCACACTTCCTTAATGGATTCTATCTAAAGGGGAAAGTCAACAACACAACACTTGCTTAAGATGTTATAGAGTAGTGTAGTGATACAGATAAATACGTTGGTGGTGCTGGTGTGTTGCATCATCAGTTTATCCCGTCATCAGAGACAGATCGAGAGGAATACAAGGGGAGGCTGCGTTGCATTTTTATTATATTTTTGTGTTGTGAAATGTGGATGGGGAGCAGGAGCAGAAACAAACGAAAATGTCTTGAGCAGCGGTGCAAAGGTGGGTGCATGCTTCAGGGGCCACGCCACGCCTACGCAAACAGAAACAGTCAGAAACATGACAGAACAGAACCAGGTGTTCTTCAGTTTCCACACTTAAATTAAGTCCCTGTCATGCTTCCTCTTAGATTCACGAGAAAATGACGTTTTAAAGAGTTTCCCCACACAATGACGTTGCCATGTGATGTCATTAATGCTTTTGGTTACATAAAATGATAAAATACTAGTGCTTTAGCCCCATTTGGGGGTAGTTTTCAGTACCGAGTTTCAATTTTTTAAATAAATATTAATTTCTAGTTTTAGTTTTAAAAAAATTAAATTATTTATTAAAATGTGATTAATTTTTTCTTCTTTTGATAGTTTTAAAATAAATTCATTTTTAAAATTTTATATCCACTATTAAAATTTGTCTGTTAAAATTTGTGTGTTTATGACAGTAATGACAACGTTATGCTGGTCGTGGTGATATTAATGTTGGTGAAGTGACATTGGTGTAGGTGGTATTGGCAGTAGCAATGTCAGTGCTGATAAGGAATCCTAGCTATTGTGAAGGAGGATTTTTAACTATTATCATGATTGATCCTTGTTAAATTGAATACATGCTTTTTGAAGCTATTGAGAAGGTTGTTCTCCATATCAGTGATTCTTTCTGCCAAGAAACCCAAATATGAGAGGTTGCCACTCAACACCTTGGTCTCCATCGCGCCAACCTTAAGCTCCTTTGCATTCTCTTCGATCTTCGCCATCTGAAGTACCCTAATCAAAATCCATGTTTTTGTTTTTATTGTTTATAACTATGGTGATTCACTTGTTCTTTTATTGTTTTTATATGAAATATTTATTTATTTATGGTTGGATTAGGAGCAGGATATGATAGAGACAAACTAAACTTACAAGCAATTATTTAGGGTCCTTTTCTTTTTTTTTTTTTTCAAAAATTGTTAGTTGCAATTATCATTGGGGGATGGTTGACTCGGTGATTGACATAAACTAGGAGATAGAAGTGCAAATTGTCCATGCTAGCAAGGTGCTTTTGTATGAAAGTCTTCCATCGGATTGCTTAGAATTGTAAGAAATTAGTTGTATTTATCATTAGAAGCTTATTATTTGTGCTAGTTAATTAAATTCTATATTATTTATATAAATCTGATGCATTTTCGATAAAAGATAAATCTGCCTCAACTTATAAACTCATTTAGAATTGGTGGTGCTTCTACTATATTTGAAATTTTCTTTCATAAAATTGCAACACTAACAAAGATATTAACAGACCTACATGCACTTGTTGCTTGAATTTTGGTACATGGTCTGCTGTGTATGATCACCTATCTGATTCATGATTAGGCTGGAAATAGTGTAACTTTTCTGCATCTTAATCTCTATAACAGCCTTTGCTACATGGCCAATGCTTTCTTTCACTTTTTTTGCAGATAGGTTTGCAAGATCAAAATTTGGCATATGTTGCCCTGTCCTCACCACAAAATCAATAGGCTGCAAATGGCATGGTCAAATAGGCGAATGAGATTTCTTTTTCTTCACAGATGGCTTTCTCACACTCCTTCCTATGGCTTATCTAACCAAAACATGTTAGAGGAACTTGTACAAAGTCTTTTCCCTTCTTCCACTGACATATTTTGTCCTGTTACTCCCTTTGGACCAAGGCATATCGGCAAGTCCATGCAAAGGATATGGCAAAGGTAAATGAAACTTCCTTTCCATTTCTATCTTGGTTTGATATGCATGTTTTGTTTATTGCCCTCTTAGTTGGAGAAGCTTCAACACTGTTATGTGTTGTTTTAGGATTCAACCTAGGTATTAGAAAGCAAAACATGCCTCAAGGCTATTTCAAAGATTTGTCAGAGCCAGTAGAGAGGAGAGGCATTTTTACAAGGTATTTTCTGTTTTGCTCTATGCTAGCACTGTCAAATCTTTCATAGGATGAAAGGCAAGAAGCAGAACTTACAAGGAGGCAGCTAGGGAGTTGGAGCAGGGCGTTAGTCTGGTCAAAAGGTTGTCATATTACTAATTAAATTTAGTTTAAGTATGATCATGATCAATTTAAAAATATGAATGTTGTGAGTTTATTATTCTATGATAATTCTTTTTTCGAATTAGGAAGAAATTACCAATTTCCTGACATTTAGTTTTCACAACACTCAACCTCTTCAAAAGTTCTTTCTTTTAAAGAAATGCACGATTTGGTCTTAATATTTTATAACTTTTTATCTCGTGGGAATTATTGGAAATGCAGCAATGGAGCTTTAGGATATGTTTTTTTGACTCTCCTTCATATATGACACTCAACATTATATATATGTTGCTTCTAGTTGATGCATTGAAGTTTCAAGTGGGCTAGTTTTTCCTATTATCGTGAAGAGGTGTTCTATTAGTTTTTCATAATATTTTGTCATTGACTCATGCATTTTTTATTCTTATTATTACTTTACAAAAACCAATAACGTGACTACTTCTCATTGAGCCCTTAGCAGATGATGACTATTCTTGTGGAGTGGTAGATTTGGTTGCTAATAAATTTATTTTATCTTTTGTCCCTAAATTTGTTTAGATAACATGAGAAATAAAGTGATTTAGATAATACTCCCGGGACCATAAACAAAATAAAAATTTCATTGGGGATCAAAAAGTTCTTTTAAAAAATTATCTAGGATTAAATACATTTAAGCCCACCTCAAATTAACTTCTTAAACAAAAATATAATCTACTATACCCTTACAAAATAACGTAACACACTTTCATTGGGACATGAATAACTAAGATACTATTGATGAAGACTTGCAAAAGAACAAGAACAATGAAAGAAGTAAAGAATTTTGAATAACAAATATCATAATTTTCCACTTTGATAGATTGATAGAGGTTACAGAGAGATACAGTCTTGAAACACAGAAAAGAAAGTCAAATACAACTTAAGTTGCCTCCACCGATAAGATCTCTAATTCAGCCCACCAGAGTGGAGAAAGTCTTGGGACTGCTTGCTCAGGTGACACTCCAATCACTTCCCTTAATTTGGAAGTCACGTCCCTCATTGTTGGTCTTAACTTTAGATCAGGTTGGATACAATCTTGGATCACCTCACAAATGACATCAAGTTCATTTTCCTTGAAAGACTCAAGGGTGGGATCGATCAAGTAGCTTATGTTGCTCTTGTTATTCAAGAACTTATCAACCTAAAATGTTCATGAGAATTTATTTGTTAAACATACATATATGGATATGGTATAATAACAAAGTTACACTTAAAATTGCAAAGAGGCATGTTAATTTCCAAGGAAGCATGTTTCAAACTTACCCAATTCACAATGTCTCCTTGTTCTTCAAAGTAAGGCAATTTCCCTGAGATGATTTCAAGCAATAACTTGCCAAAATCAAAGACATTAGTTTCAAGATTATTCCGGGATGACACTTGAGATTTCTTTGAATCACCTATTGTCTCAGTTGGTGATACAATATTTCTAAAAGTAACTTCTGCAATCTGAATGAACAATGGAATAAAGAAATGTGTTACTCGGTGGCTAATATATAATGAAAACAAACAAAATAAGAGTAAAAAAGGCTGGTACCTTAGCCGCAAAATCATCTGTTAAAAATATCATATTTGAAGCAAGGTTGCTATGAATCACCGGTGGATTCAAATCATGGTGCATGTATTGAAGACAATATGCAATGCCCATGATAATCCTGACCCTTCCCCTCCAATCAAGACGTTCCACTTCCTCAACTGAAAGTAAGAAGAAATAAAATGTACACAACCTTTAGTTGCATAGCATATATGAATTCAAATTTCTTTGAACTAAGCGATAACCAAAACAAAAAATAGTACCATGCAAATGCTCAAAAATGTTTCCATTTGGACAATACTCAAACACCAACATCCTAGTGAATGGTTCTTCTTCCTCACAGTATCCAATAAGATTCATAAAGTTCTTATGATTTATGCGAGACAAAGTATCAATCTGAAACACGTAAAAAACAAGAATAGCAAAGAAAAAAGTTTGAGATGAATCCCATTTTAAAGTTGAATTGAAATTGTTAATGTAATCCATTTATTTGTATGGACTTAAGAAGGAGAAAACCTTTTTGCGATATTTCATCTCCATGTCCTTTGACCAATCCTGGGAAGAAGTAATCAAAGTAGAAACTACAGCAATCTCAACTTCATTGGATAATGTTCCTTTATAGATGGTGCATCCTTCATAACAATGAATAACGATGTTGCTGAAATCTTCACAAGCTATCTCTAATTCTGCTCGATTCAACTTAGGGACCCCTACATTTCATTATAAGACGTTACAATGTTGTCAACAAGATACAATAATTTATTTTCTTGGCACATTAGAAATGGATAACCATTAGACTTTATCCTTGACATCTACTAAAATCCCTATATATGTAGTATAATCTTTGTAGTTCTTGATTAAACTAATAACTCAAATAAGAAAGCTCAAACGGACATAAAAAGAGTCTCAGAGTCTTGAAGAACCAAAGTTAGATGTGCGTGGTTGTTGACCAAAGAAACGCATGGGAATTGAAAGACATCTATAAATAGGTAAATGCTATTTTCCATTGTGGATAGCAATGGTATGGCCAATCATTGTCCATCCAAACTGTCCAATGAAGAATAAAAGGTGAGAAAAGTGCCAATGGCGTGCGAAGTGCATGATTTTTTTATTTCAGAATAAAAATAAAAAGATTTTGAACTGGATAAGTTCAAATCAAAGAAGGATTTTGGAGCACAATTCAATTGTAAAAGTAATCCTAAGAGTTATGTGAAGATTAAGCTTGAAAGAATTGAACAAGTACTTATGCATACATATATAGAAGCACAACCATTTCCAAAGTTTATAAACAAAAAACCACTCCACTTGATATGAAAAAGAAAGAAAAATAATTGTTCAATTATGAGTTCCACTTTTAACTTAAATAAGACCTACAATTCATTGTTAAAAGTTGTAGTATGTATTCAATTATTAGAAGGAAAAAATTATTACCTGTTATAAATGCCTTTTGCAACTGTCCACTTAATCCTGTCTTCCAAGGGCCAATTACTTTTGCAGCTCGTTTTCTCGAAATGTATAAAAGAATTATGATAACAATGACTAACACAACAACAACAACAACAACAACAACAATTATATACTTCCATAAATTTCTAGAAGCACCATTAGTTGCATCTTGTTTACTTGTTTGATTTTCATCGGAAACAATGTGTGGAGAATCAGAAGGTGAATGCGAGGGTGTAGGTGTTTGATTTTGTTTCTTATTAACATCTGGAATAGCTGGGAAAGCTCCACTACTAAAGGTAGTTGGAACAAAGCTAATCTCTATAGTTGGTTCACCACTAAAAGGTAAAGCTGCAAGGTTATTTCCACCAGACTGAAGTAACATACGACGTGCAGAATTAACAAGTTCTGGTACATTCCGAGCAATCTCTGGCACATTAGAACCTACATTGTACAAGACATGTTTTAAGTGTCAATAGCAATGAAAAGCATTTTCAAATGCTCAATACGTCATAATTTGGAAAAGATCTTCACTCACTAGGTAGAAGGTCACAATAATCATTTTCATGGCCATAAAAGATAGACTTTCTTAGCTTGAATCTACAAAGAAAAGTAAAATATTTAGTTAGTTGAATAGGATGAAAGAACAAAACATATGTACCTATTTAGGTTAAGACGGGGCCAAAAGTTATCTACATACAGTGACAATGCAAAGGCATTAAGACATTTCATAAGTGTTGCTTTAGTTAGAATAACCAATGAATCTGGTTTGTTGCATTGTTTGAAGTTGCTTTGCCACACACTGCACATACCATCAATAAAAAACATACAAATTTGAAAGTTAATAATCATCTACAAAATTTGTTAACAATAAAAAATACAAGGAATTGAGACAAGCACATATCCAATGGAATGAGAGCGTCGAAGAATTTGGTTATGCAAAAAGGAAAGACTTAAGAAACAAATTTTGTTGTCTCTTAGTGACTTCCCTATAAATCATTGGTTCAAGTGGAACAAAATCATATAATTAAATTACTAAGGTCACTTAGTTAGGTAGGACAAATTGAAGAAATATTTACCAGTGTCCAAATTTCCAATTGATGTAGGCAAATAAAGTTGTTAAAGGTTATGAACAATTTTCAACAAGTAGAGATTTTAAAAACCTAATATAACACACACAAAATAGAAAGTTAACTTACAAGTGTTTTAGTAATGACATCTTGCCAATTTTTGTTGGGATGTTTCCTAACAAGTTATTCTCCCTTAAATCCAATAACTCTAGCTTGGGTAAATCTCCAAGTTCTTTGGGAATGACACCAAAAAAGTTATTCTTGCATAACACACTATTTTAAAGAAACAAAGGAAGCTTATCTAGATCAGAAAAATAGTAAATATAAAGTTAAATGTATTCTATTAATTAGTTAATAACAATATGACATGATATTGTGTAAGGAACTAAACTAATCAAATAGTAAGACTTTATAATAATATGTCTTACAAAAACAAGTAACCCTCAAAGACTTCATTTGTGTTTTTATAAACTAATGCATAATATTAAAATAACCACCTTTTGATAGAGTTGAAAAGTCAAAAAAATACAATTGCCTAGATTTTAACTTGTTTGGAGAAGATAAAAATGCTATATGCAAGCTTGGAAAGTGACATTTCATGAAAGATTAAAGAGAAAATATAAAATATACAATGAAATAAAAATAACCAATAATAAATATTACAACCAATCTTTATCAACTCAATATGTTAACTGTAAAATTGTTGCACTACAAATAGGACATTGGTTATTTTATGCTTTGAAATGAAGGCAAATCATGATTAAGATCTAGGAAAATGAAACAAACACTATAAATATTAGCAACTATCAAAATTTGATGATTATAACTTTGTGGATCATGCCAAATCACTCAATAAACATATTGTTAAATGGGATAATAATATTGACAATTTCTATTAAAACTAGTTTATTGTCAACAAAAAAAAAAAACAAATATTCAATGTAATTATATTCATGTGGAAAAATAATATTCAATATTTATAAAGCACATTAGAGTCAAACATTGCATGATACTTTTAGATTAAATAACAAAGATGAGTGATGGAAGGACACGAGAAAAATAATAATGTGCTAAAACAATATATAACCAAACTTTAGACGTGGGGTAATTATAAGAATGTTTTTTGCATATCATGTGTATGAACTTTTAAAACAAGCATATAACTCTCAAATTATGTTGAATTCTTATTACATTATAACCAATTAGAGCATTTATTAAGGGAATAAAATTTATGGTTGGCAATTCAAGAATAAGTGCATTTTGAGACTATCCTTAATGATCTAACAATAATAAGATTCATTTTGATATCTAAAGAAGAAGAAAAAGAAAGCATCAATAATAGTTATAAAAAAATACGTGAGACATTGTGAAGATTCCTTACATAGAATTTAGGTGACTAAGTTTTCCAAGCTCAGGAGCCAATGTTCCTTCCAAAGATAACCCTTTTAACTTCCTACAAGAACATAAAGGAATAAAATTCAACATATAATTCTTCAACACACTTATCTTTATATCAATTCTGTCTGATTTAAAGATCAAGCAATAAAAGTTTTGTTAAAGAAACTAATTAAAATGAACTTATTATATAAAAAAAATCACTTCACTATAAAACTTGGAAAAAATGGAATTAAATAACTAAAGGAACTTACATCATTTGCACTTTACCATCTACACAATGTACACCTAACCACTTGCAAGGATCACAATCATTGGGATTCCAATTCACCAAAGCATTGAATGGATCATAAGTTATTCTCGCTCGAAAAGCTAACAAAGCCACTCCTGAATTTCCCATTCCAAACAAAACCAACAAAATAAAATCAAGATACAAGGAAATGCTTGCTTTTGTATGAATGTGAAGCTAAAAGAGAAATCCAAGAAAATCACCTTCATCATTAATGGACCAACAATCTCGAATTCCACACACAAAGATCAAGCAAATATAAATTCTTAGACAAATTCCAAATGTGTTCCATCTCATTTCCATTTCTTTGTGAAGCCAATGCTAAAATGTGATTATGGCAATATCTATTTTCCTTGGTAGCCAGGGTGCTATATGATATAGTGTCCAAAATTGCCAGGTTTTTGCTATATAGAGAAACCCTTCAATCTATTGGAATGAAGCAAATGAAAGTCACTAACTATGAAAAACTTACATTACAATGAAAGAGATGAATATTAGGTTTGAGTCCGGAGATCATTTGAGGATCCCTCATTTCTTTTTAAGTTATCTCTTTTATTACAAGCTTTTGATCAACAAAGACATAACTAACTCAACTCAATATTTATTCTCAATTATCTTCAACAATTGATGGAGCTGAAATAAAATCAAACCATCAGAAAAGTTAAAAATATGAATGAATTTCATAAGATTAAGATAACTAATAACCAATCAAAATCATAACAATAAAAAAATGGAATAACCCCACCAAAAATCAAGCTTTTTTGGTGTCAAGATGAACAACAAAAAAGCAAAAAAAAAAAAAAAAGTGTGGCTATGGGGAGGAAATCATTAATTAAGCATTGATATAGAGAGAGAAAATTACCATGAAAAAAAGACAAAAGGTTGCAAGAAAAGAATTCTCCTTCTTGCAGTTATTGTGCTTAGGAAGGAAATGCAATGTTGATTGAGAAAGGGGTGATAGGTAAGGGCAAATTGAGACACAGGAAAAAAGGCAGCAAAAGTTCAAAACAAATAGATTTTCAAATTTTTATTTTGTTTTCCTTTTCTTTTGATGGTTGTTCTTCTATTGCTGCCTTTCCAGGATAATCTCAGAGGACCCTCTCTTCGACCATCTTCTTCATGAGACACTTTTCTCCTTTCTTTCTCTCTTTTTTCAATGTTAGATTTTTCTTTCTTTCCCTATCTTGTTCCTTAGTTTCTCTCTCTTTCTCCTTTGCCTCCCTCTCATCACCCCACCACCAACCTATCACCCAAAATTTCTCACTTATTTAGTTTTTCTTTCTCCCATTTATTATTATTATTATTATTATTATAAAATTCTCTCTAAGAACTTGTAGATTCTATTGTCCCCTAGATTCGACAAAGTAGGACACACTTTTATTTTGTTACTAGGAAAGTCTGTTAGGGTTCATGGCTCTTAATAAGCATTGCTTATAAAATAAAAGATTAAATGTCATTTTTGGTTTATTATATTTTAATATTATTTTATTTTGGTACATTAAGTTTTATAAGTTTTATTTTTATTTTTTATATTTTTGAAAGTTTTATTTTGATCCTTTTTAGTGTTCAAATGTTGTATAAGATTGCAAGTGTGATTTGTACACAACCATGCTTACAACTTTCTTCCATGTCCAAAGTAACCCTTTCTTACCTTAATACTTAGGATTTTATTATTAGAAAAACGTTTATCTAATTAATCAGCTCAAAAATTCATTTATAAAGAGATAAAACTGTTAAATATAGGATTGTCTTGTAAATATAATATTTATTTAACATATATTAAATTATAATGATAAATATTATCAATTTAAATTAACAATATTAATACTTGATGTTTGGATAATATATTATATTTTTTATATGAATAAATTATTTATTATTATATTTTTGTGCGTCATT
>PYAF01002798.1:256391-273204 GCA_007407185.1 Glycine tomentella
AATTTTACTTATAATTGTAAAAAAATATAAAAATATTCCATTCAAGAAAAAAAAATTACATTTATCCTACCAAACAATCTGGAGATGGACTAAAATCATACTAATTTTTTAATATATGAAAAAATTTAGGTGATAAAATCAAATCCATCTTTTTGTGATATAAGTTTGTTCATTATTAATTAAACCAATCTTTGAGTTAACTATAATATAATAAAATAAAATATTTAAAGATGACCAATTCAAAAATTATTAATATTTTATATTAATGGTAATATACTATATCAAATATGAAGTTGCTATCTAAAACTTTGTATCAAAAATAAAATAAATGAAATTTAAATGACTATATTATATGTTAAATACTTTTAAAAAAAATTATCTATATAATGTATGTTAAACCATAGTACGGGCTGATAATACTGGTATAATATAATGAGAAATGTCAACTCTGGACTCTGGTGCTCACGAGAGGACAAAATCAACCTTGTGTGTTTTTCAGTTTCTTAATAAGCAATCATATAATTTCCTCTCCTTTCTACGTAGTTTTACCCTCTTCAAACCCTTTACTTTATTTCTTCCAAAATATTTGTCATCATGAGCCGATCCCAAATGCTGAGGAGTAGGTCTTCTTGGTCTTATTGGGACAAAACAACCCAAATCCCTTCAAACGGAGGGAGCCTCGGAAAGTTAAAAGTTAAAACCCTTTTGAATTGGAGGGGAAAATGATCAGAATATGTTCCCATACCAACAGCACATCTTATGAGAGAGACCAATTTTCCTTGTTTGCATATTTTCTACCTTCTGCCATATATATATATATATATATATATATATATATATATATATATATATATATATATCTATACCCACCATCCCCATCTTCAATTACCCAACTTGTATGAATGTTTCCCTTTTCTTTTGCTTTGAACTTGGTAACAATTAATGAATATTGACCTAGATCAAATGATATACATTGAAGCTGGGGTCAAATATGGACGTCAGACAATAGACAACCAAGAACATGCAATGTTTACTTTGTGAATTGTTATGATGGGTTGTGTCCTTTCTAAAGCTTCTAAATATTTTTCATTTTTTTATAAAAAAACTGCAGGTGTGTATGAAAAACAGTGGTATGAAATCTGTGATTGCAAAGATAGATTAAACACCATAGTGTGTAAACAAATTAAATTATAGAAAGAGTTGGATGCATCATCAGAAGTCAATAAAGTTGATGAACATTTCAACTTCCCTCTCCCTTTTTTAGATTGCTTTTCGAAGTTAATTCAATTGTCAAACAATAATGCTAACGAATCCTATTTTTCCTCTCCTTTCTACAATATTCATTCTATTTAATTACAACAATAAACTTTTCGGTTAAAAAGTGAAATGATACCATATGGATAAATAATATTCTAATTAATCAATTAGCGAGTTTCAAGTTATGTAATGCAATCTTTTGACCAAAAGATGCTTGTACTACATATAGGAATGATTTTCTACATTATTGGATGCGTGCGATTGATCCCTATTATATATAACATCTCCTGTTCTCTCCCCGTGCATGGAAAAATAAAAGTTGTAGTCAAGATTCTAGTCATAGTTCGTGCTCTAATATTAAAAAGTTAAATACAATTTGTCGAATGTGCATCTATGATATTATATATTGCAATCAGTTGTAGTTGAAAGTACCTCAAGTCCTCAACATTAAATTTTACACGTCCTTGTTTATGCACATTTGCCACCAAAATTGACTATTTTAAAATCCACACATCCCCAAATTACTGCATTGTTTAGGTTGTGCAATTGCTAATGCTATGCCAAAAATCAGACGTCATAGTTACACACACATGGAAAGGGGGCCTGTGGAAATATGTGTTACTATTGAAGAAAAATAAAAGTAAAATTAAAACAGTGGCCAGTGGTTCTGAAATAGGGGGGAAAAGTCTTAGTTTAGGTGAGAAAAAAATTGAAAATGTTGATGATGGATTGGGCCCCACAATAATAATACTTGCACTTATACCAATATTGAGGTTATATCTATCATGGTGAATGTTTGACAAAATATTTCACCCTAGCTAACAAAGCGAGGTCTCTAACACAGGTCAACAATTAAGATAATCACGAGCCATAGGAGAGAAGGGTGTGGTAGATTTTAACAACTGTCAAGGAAAAGAGACAGAACCATAGAGAGAGAGAAGGGTGGTAGTTGTCACATGATTTCCAACAGTACAAAAGGGACCAGCCGCATCTGTTTCCATTATGTAGGTTTATTACAATTTAAAGAGAACAAGTATAGCCTGTCCGAATTTTGTTATTCTCAATATTTTCATTCTTTTTTTCCTTTGGAAAAACCAATTAGTCTTTCTACCATCTTCAACTTGTTGAGTCTTAATTAATTATGCTGTTGAATGAATGATTTACCAAAAAGACATCCCTAAAACCAGGTATCCCTTTCTTTCACACCCTCCACCCATAAAAGAACAGCATATGATTCAACACTAATCCACTTCAATCAGTTTATGAAGCGTTCCTTAAAGCTGAGCGATGGAGCCTTCTAGAGATGACTGATTTGAAGATATGTTTGGATATGCAGTTGCACACACCACAACACGTGATCAATAGACTTGGAAGAGAAAAACATCATCATCTTAGATGGTTAGTATTAACTATTTAGGGGAGAAAAATAGGATAAACACCTGAAGATTATGTAGTTTTCTATGCTTTTGCTATATTTGTTTCTCTATCTTTTGAGCAACTAACGAATGATTTAATCTGTAAATTCTTCCTCCTTATGATGAGTTTCTTTCCCATCTCTCCCTTTTGGGGTTTTCTTAGGATCATGGATGTTCCTTAATTTATTTTCTCTCCTTACGATACTCTAGTGGTTCCTCCAGGCGCTGGAGCTTGTTGAAGATTTAATAATCAATTCTCAACTTCTACCCCAAAGATAATTTTTCATTTGCTTTTTCCTTCTTTTTTCAAGTTTATTATCTAATCATGCAAGATGTGTTTTGTGTAGATGAGTGTACTGTACCTTGAATATCTCTGATCTCCTCATCATGTGATCATATATCTCTTGCAGTTATTTGGGTGTTGTTTGTGTGTTGGACACCTTGTTCTTATCCAGACTGTCCATTTCACATAGATACTACAAAATTTAAAGTATATATAAGTTTGTTCTTATCCAGACTGTGCATTGGTTTATGAAGATACTACTTTTTAAATTATCTGAATCCTTTTTTCTATTTGCCAGGAATCTATTGGGTGTAATCTGATGTTAATTAGTAGTTAAATGAAAACCATTTCTGGTTGAGTTTATTGACTGAAAAAGTGGAATGAGACCTAAACGAAATCGTCTTCCCACACACAAATTTGCACCAATCTACTCCTTGTTTGAATTTCATCTTTAACTATTATAATTTAATTTGAAACCCCTTTGATTTTTAAAAGGTACTTAAAATATTTTGATCTGAACCTGACATTCATTAGAATTTTTTAACCTCTTCACGGTAGATAAGTTGGTTGCATTCTTTACACTAAAGTCCTGACTTTCGAACTACTTATATTTATATAGTAGTATATATATGACACAATACTTGTATGTAATGGGGATCTAGTATAATAAATGTCTTATGCCATAATTTCTCACTGTTACTTTACCGTCACCTCATAGCATTTCCGTGCAGTTATTTGAAGAGATTTAAAGCAGAGTAATTGTTGTTGAGAAATTACAGCCTGTCCTCACACATTCTTGTTCACCTCACTTTAATATTCTGCACATTAAAATACTTCCCTGTTTGTTTCAGACCTGAAATTCCAACTTTGCAAACGACAAAAGAAGTCAATTTGGTTGGAGGCAAAAACCCGTGCAATAACAAATAAACATGCCAGAAGGGTATGAGATTCATAACAATGAAGAAACTTCATCGGGATGTTCGTCCCAGAAATGCTCTTCATTTGACTTGAATGAAGAATTAGCTTGCAGTGAAGATAACAGTGATACAGAAGAGTGCTATGAGCTCACAACAACTAATGAGAAAGCAAAGGATGAGGGCACTTCAGCAAATGGAAGTAGCATATCATCAAGAGAAGGAAATGAGAGAAGAGGAACGGTAAGACAATATGTTAGATCCAAGATGCCAAGGCTTCGGTGGACTCCTGAGCTTCATCATTCATTTGTGCATGCTGTTGAAAGACTTGGTGGTCAAGAGAGTAAGTTTTTATTAATTAATTTGTATATCTACCAAAGCATTAGTACTCATTTATTTCTCAGAAATTAATACTGAATTGTTCGAGTTGTTAGCTTCTACCGTGATAGTGAAAAGTTAAAACATTTGATTGAACCCTGTGCATTACTTGGTGCAGGAGCTACACCCAAGTTAGTGCTTCAACTAATGAATGTACGAGGACTCAGCATTGCTCATGTCAAAAGTCACTTGCAGGTAGAACAAGTTAAGGTTTGAGATAAATGTTCTTTAAACTAACTTTTCCCTTAAAGTGCATTTTTTGTGCGTATAATAATGTATGTGCTAACGAATCTCCACATCGTTTGTCCCATTCCAAATAAAAAAGTATTTGAAAAAGCTTAATCAAGATATCATCTAAGACGATTCTTCTACACGTTTATTAAGAAAAACTACAAATATTTATAAGAAAGTTAATGAGTACTTTTATTCGTTTAATTTTATCCAAAAAAAAAAAAAACTTACTAAATTAAGTGCTTATCGATATAAGTTTTCCAGTGACTAGTTTTTGTTGAATAAATGTTCAATTTTCATTTCAGATGTATCGAAGCAAGAAACTTGACGAGGCTGGGCAAGGTACAAAGTACTATCCTAAATTCTTATGGTTTGTAATGTTAATGAATCAATACACGCAATAATATTGTAATATGTTAGTTTTATTAAACTTAAGCTTAACAAGGGGATGTTGCGGGGAGGGGTTACGTTTTTCAAAAAACGAATCCTAAATCAAGCAAAGTGATATAGCTAGAGGAAGAATTTAGGGTTAGGGTTTCCTTATCTTAGACAAAATCTCATGAACTTGACAATACAGTTCACATTATTTACTGTGCAGTACTAAGTCAAACGTACAGGTCCAACCAAGAATTAGGTCGTAGACCTTTGATACTCCATCAGTCCATAATTCCTCAACAACAACATCTTAAGATGGGGAATGGTGGAATTATTCTAGCAAGTGATTTCAACAAACATAATCATTTCCCAAGTCTCCTGCATCCCTCCTTCTCCCTATCACGTTCACAGACAAACGACTCCGATTCAAGGTAAACAATCCAAGCGTTTGAATAACTTTATCTGCACCATTTTATTCAAAGAATAAGTTTGTTTTAAATTACTCCCTCCACCTCAAAATTATTATCATTTTAGATTTTTCTAATTTCTTTCAAAAAAATTGTTGTTTTAAATTTTAGGGCTTTTTTTTTGTTATTTATATCTTCACTTAATAATTATATGCGTTTTTCATTATCTTTTCACTCAACATCTTTCTCCTTTATTGTTTCTCTCTCTCTTAAATAATTAATTAAGAGATTCTAGTCAATATATAGCTATATTTTATATTATTTAAATCTTTGTTAATTTATTTGCAATAACGTTAACAATAATAGTTTTAAAATGGAGAGTATAAATGATCTTAATTACAAAGAAGAAGAAAAGCGTAAAGAGATTTTTTTCAATGGATGTAAGATATGTTGGTATAGAAAATGTGGTGAGATAATTATAGTTCATGTTGAAATCCTTCATCTTGTTTTCCACATTTTTACAAAAGGAAAATACTAAATATACATTCATTTTTTATTTTAATTTCAAATCATTTTTCTTCTTATTTATCTCGTATTTTCCTATCATATTATCTGTCATATTTTATCAAAAAAAAAAATCTTCCTTTGTTTATTCTCTCTACTTCTCCCTTTTTGGTCAGTTTGCATTCATACACCCAAAATTGGCTGCAGTAATATCTTTGCTCTTTACAAAACGAAAATTCAACAGAATTATTTTATCGCATCCCTTGTTTGTAACATCCCTAGGCACCAACATTGGTACATCAATCACCAAGCTTTTAGAATACCAATAGTTTCAAGCCAAATTCAACCAAAGGATACACGCGGCAGAATTGCCCCCATGAGACCAAGCCAATTGCTTGAAGAGAAAAGGTGGCCTCCGTTAGAAATTTTGAACAATCATCAATCGATGTTCAAAAGGTTACCTGCCAGTATTGCTCCTAAAAATGGGTCACAGGCTGTTCAACCAGCTGAATGGAGTTTTGTGAATAACACAAGCATCAGAGATTATCTATCTAACAACTCCAATGAACCTCTCAACAATTCCAACAGTTTAAAGCTAGAATTTGATCCTCCATTTCGGATTAAGGTAAATTATTAGGGTTCAACAAAAATAAGAACACTTATATAGTTATATTCATCTACATATATATATGCTTGTTCTTCACCATTCATGCATAATCATTTAATTTGTTATGCAGAAAGACGAGCAACAAGTGCCTGATTTGCAACTGGGTTTGAGTCACACAATTGGAACCGATGGCAAGATAGATCATTATAGAGAAACCCCAGAAATCAGCACCAAGCTTTCACTTTCTTAGAGCTTCGTAATGTCAATAACGCAAATACTATAGCCTAGCTAATCATAAAAATAGAGTGATGATATATCGTTCAAACATCAAAAATAGGTACACAAGGATCAATATTGTCCCTAGCTATATAGGACATGGGCTTGTTAGATATACATAGTTTTTTTTTTTTTAAACCTATATAGGATTTGATTGTAAAAGGAAATGTGTCGTCCTGATTGAGAGTGAGTTCCCCAATTAGCGATTTTTCGTGTGTAAGTGATTGCTTAGATCAATGCACTAAATTTAAATGAAGAGACCAAGGAGTAACTTCAAGGGAGAAATGACGGAACAAACAGTGAAAATATGGCAGTACGGTCTTATTTTACTGCGGATACTCCACTTTTACATAGCTTTCTCCCCATTAAAAATTCTATATTCATATATTTACATCTTAATGGTTCATATATATCAAGTTAACAAAGTAAAAAATGTTGTGTTTATACATCAACATGTTTTAAACAAAAAAAAAAAAAATTAAATGTGAAAGTATTAAGTCGTGGATTCATGCACATGGAAGTCAAAGCTCTAGCTACGAGAAATACTTTCACCAGTATATGCAATTATAATATAATCTAGAAAGTAGAAATAAAATTAATCAGTAGGAATATCTGAATGAAACTCTCTAATACATGTTTTTATTCATGTTCCACTCAACATTTTTTGTATCATTTTTATAGCATTATAATTTTTATTTATCTGTCACATTATCGTTTTTCATAATTCTCTCTAGAAATAAAATATTATATTAATTTGTTGTATAACTTTATTATATAAATACATTTTTTTCTCTTTTGTTTGAAATTTTTTTCTCTTTTTTTTAACACAGTAAATGTACTTGAAATTAAAAAAAAAAATTATCCATGTAGTCTTGCTTAAATTATTATCATATCAATTAGTTTTTTTTCTGTTTATTTTTCCCCAGCCAATATCAAATTAACATTTTTTTACCAATCATCAAATACTATTATAAGACTAATTTTAATGCATATTACGCTTGTGTAAAAAAGTTCAAGGTATTGCTTTAACGAGCGTATGAGTGGAGTATTCAGTACGATCTATTTTGTATTTCTAATTATTTATAAATAAAAGACTAAATATTTTTTTAAAATTTTAATATAATAATATTTTTATTTAAATACTTTTTATCTTGATTTATTTAATTACTGTAGTGTAGTATTCTCTAAAATGTATCCAACCCAAGTGTAAACTTAGACAAGTACAAAGGGGGACAAAAGTGTTTGGTATGCATTATGTGTGAGCGCCGCTTACAATTTATTTATTTATAAGTTGCCACGGATCTAATTTATATTTGTCTCGAGAAATAATTATATGAGAGATTCATTTCTTATTTTTTATAAATAAATGAAACTTAAATTAAATCTAACTAAAGGCTCACGAGGTTCAGAAGAGACCTAATTATACCTTATAAACATTAAAATCTGGACCCTATTAAGATAACGAACGTTTTCGGGAGTGTAGCTGGAGAACAGCGTGAGCTTTCTGACAGGCTCAGGCATGAATGTCTTGGCTTGTGTCCCACCCACTATCTCATTCTCAGAGTCTCATTCTCAAGTCTCGGCAAAATTCCCATGACTCCCTCCTGCACCTAGCTACTTCCTGTTGATCTGCAGATCATTAATTAATAGTGGTGTGTCATGTGTGCATCAGTGCATGCATATATATACCATGGCGCGTTCAGACTGGTCATATATATGTTAGGATATGACATTAGATAATCTGATGCAGAATCTATGAATTTTAATTTTTGGCTTTTGTATATGAAAAACATTTTTTTATTTCTCGAATTACTTATCTTGAACCTTTGTTTCCCAAATTGCTTTGATTTTTTTA
Source organism: Glycine tomentella (assembly GCA_007407185.1). Classification (NCBI taxonomy): domain Eukaryota; kingdom Viridiplantae; phylum Streptophyta; class Magnoliopsida; order Fabales; family Fabaceae; genus Glycine; species Glycine tomentella. Next base: position 264,894 of record PYAF01002798.1, read on the forward strand.
GAATTGGAACGTTGAAATATAGACCTAAAAATATCGGGCGTATTTGTTCCAATATTTTATTTCCATGTAAAATAATTATTGAGTTAATGTAAAAATAAAATGAGTCAATTTGGCCTGACTTGATGGAACAAGCCACATCAGTAAATCAATGACCCAAAAGGTTCTTTTGACTTTTATTGTTTGGTTTAAGGAATTTATTTACATCTTCTTAGTATTTGATCTATCTAGTAGATTCTTAACCAGATTCAAGTGTAGAACCCCTTAGGTGACTCATTTACATTTTCTTAGTATTTGTTTCGTCTCATACATTCTTAACCAGATTCAAACACTTCACAGTATCATCCCCATTCCTTCGCTTTAAAGGTCAAACATCAGCAACCTATTGAAGTTCATTAGCATCCACCATCAGTCAACTTCATGAAACTTAGCATTAAGGGCAGTTCGTTAGATAAAACGATTCTCGAGATAGTCTTAAAGGGTGGTCATTCCTTCCATCCTTACAACTTTGATTAACAAGATTCACGAGTGCATGCTTTATGCTTGGAATCTTACCCTTTTACACACATGTCATGAACGTAACTCAAGTGGGAATTGACTTGCCAAACATGGAGCTTCCTCTTGACATTTTGCATATTTGGAATTCAAGTCCGCCTCTCTTCGTTCTATAGGTTTAGTAGCATGTACTTGTTTTGATTTAAGACCATTAATATAAATGGTACTTGTCTATCTTGAAATGAATGTTAGGAGACTAAAAATAGTAATTTAAAGTTTTGGAGAATGAAAATAAAAAAGAAAAAAAATTACAAATTTAAAGAAATAAAAATAAAAATTTGTTCATTTTACAAAGATCAAAAATAGTAATTTTAAATTTTAGAAAGATGAAAACAACAAAGAAAAAGTTTTATAGGAACTAAAATCAAAACTCACTCATTTTATAAGACTAAAAATTATTTAAACCCAAAAAATTAAACTGTAATTTTAATAAATAAACAAAAACATTAGTTACATTTCTTAGTCTTTGTACAACAACTTTATACAACCATTAAAAATAATGCAACAATAGATCTCACACAGTTGGAACAAACATCCCCGTGTTCTATCCAATATCTATGTATGGATGCACATGATGGATTCAATTCTCATCACCCTACCTTTTGGTTGTAATCTCTCAATTCCAACCTCCTCTAACGATCTGACCAAATCCAGGATAGATGTTTCACTTTGAACGATATTAACTGCTATGGACATGATTAAATTGCTATAGTCACAGTTGGACTATGGTATACCCAAAAAACTTTAATACCATATATATTTGAGAAAGCGATGAGAAAATTCATACTTTGTCATAAGCATATATCAGTAATGTTATACAGCAAAACGGTTTTACGCGAACCCAATTCCAAGGCTACGTGATATACCACAAACATTGGTGAGGACGTGTGGCACAAGTTGCCTACCAAAGAGGGATAACTTGAGACTACTTACAATTAAAAGTGATCTAATCCTATTGAACCAAGCCGCATTAGCAATGATTGGAATGAACCAAGTGCATAAGACGTATGCCAAAACCTTTCTTTCATGATAAAATAAAATATGGTACCCTCGATTTAGTATAATTGTTTGAGAATAACCAAATAAACAACATTGGGATCATATTTTCAAAGAGCAAGAATGAGACGATATCAGGGGTAGCTTTCTTATTGGTTTTTTATTAAATCAAGCAAAAAAAAAAAAAAGTAATAATGAAATTCAACAGAAATCACCCTCGGGTGTGTTCGTACACAGTTTTGTCGAGTTATTTGTGCTATTCAGCGTTTGTCATTTTTCAAACCATGCTTATTTCTCTGTACTTTCACATGTTATTTCCGGATGATGGTGTGACAGGGTACAACTGAATTCCAAGCCAAAATGTAAGGACAAACATTGCGATAGAGTGATGGATAAAAGATACTGACTCATCCATTTTTGCATGATTATGCTCACAAAGTAGCACTAATCATAAGGTATATTTGGCACTTGGCAGTGGCATATTAAGAAAATCATAAAGGCAACAGCATTAATATAGTTTACAATTTACTTGAATATATCAGTGATGCAATTGATTACAATTTCTTTGTTCAGTTGTTGTGCCAGGTTTTGCTAACAGCATCACATAAGAAATACCCAAAACAAATGAGAATCTGAAATTTCTCATAATTCAGAATTTTTCTGATTTACATATTTGGACAAAAAAAGCTTCTGAAAGTGCTGAGGAAAGCCAAACTAAAAAATTTGAAGGATTCTTTTCTATGTATATAAAAATAAAAAAGGAAACGATCAACAAAGCTTGGATAACAGTAATCACTTATGTCGGTTGACAATAATAATGCTTATACCTGAAGATTAAGTAGCAGCAGGTGAGGCGACCTAAAGGATCATTCCGCTGATTAAGCAGAAAAAAGAGAAGACTAAAGCAACATGATGAAAAGGCACACAGTACTAGCCGATATTCACTTCTGTAGGGCAGGTGAGGAAATCTTGATTCCACTGAAAGCGCCACTAGTCCAGAAGAAGCTTTGCTTTTATAATTTTATTGATCACCAAAAAATGACATTGATTTCTCTCTAAACAATACAGTATCACGAAAATCAACAGGGGTAGGAGCGTGAAGCCAACCGCTAGAAACAAAATCAAACGAAAAAACAATAATAAAGACATGATACTTTATAGAAAGTAAAAAAGAGAATTGATATTTTGGTCTTCAAGCAGTGTGTTTAGATTGATTGTTTTAAGTCCCGTAAATGAAATTTACGCAAGTTTATTACTTTATCATTTCATATTGGGTTCAATCAAGAACAAAATGTAATCTTTCAAAAAATGATGTAAATGGGGTCAAATTAAAGGTTGATATGATCAATTAACATAAAAAAGAGTTTGAAGGCTTAAATGCTTACTTATGTTATAATGCCAAAATTCCATAAGGTGAGGACAACATACCATAAGTATATTAACTAGAAAAGGAGGACACTAAAAGCTTGAACATAACATGATACAGAGTTTCATGTCTAAGATTTAGTGCTGAGATTTACGTGTGGGTAGTTCCTGCATAGAAAGTTGAATGTGAATTTTCATCTTTGTCACTACCAGAGTTGAGTTACACAAAATTATAGACAAAAGGATTAGCAAGCTTACCTGAGAATAGCGAACATGATCATGATGCAAATTCGAAGTTTTCACTATTGTTTCCCACTTGAGACTACCAGATGTTGTATTAGAATCATGCCTTTTAGCTTGGGATTGAGTACCTTGACTTGAGTGCAGGAAAGAATTCTTCACAGAAACTAAAGGCAGGGCACGCCAAAGCCAGGATTCGGAAGGTGATTTTGGCAAAGGTGGGGGAAGAGGAGACACAGCAGATTCAGCACTACCTTTTCCTGAACCATTAGCTAACACAATTTGCTGGGTGTTGGTCTTTGAATCTTCAGCAAATGTCCCTTGCACAGATTGCAAGGACACGGGTTCTTGGCTAATATTTTGATCAGTTGTCAATCCTTCATCTTTTTCTTCTTTGGCTGTGAGATTCAAAATTCTATACAGACTTGGTGGAATTGAATCAAAAGCACTTAACACATCAGTATCTAATGTGACCTTTTCTTCCAAAGCATGTACTTGTTTTATCTCTTGAGAAGATCCAAAGGAAGAATTACTTCCTTTTCCCCTTCTTCTGTCTAAGTCTGCAACCACAGTATCTACCCTTCGATTGTTATCTAAAGAACTTATATTTGAAGATGATAATTTGGCTGTACTGGCAGTATCTATGTACAATGTCTTTTCAATTGTGAGATTCCCTGAATATGAAGTTCTTTTGGCTCCTTGGGATAGCACGTCATGAACATTTCCAAGCACACCACTGTGGAATTTCACCTTGCCAAACTTATAATTCTCAGCCTCTTTAGCATCACCAGGCAACTTAGCACCACGAAAGGGAGATTGAGGTTTACTTCGACAGGGAGATATACCAGCAGCAGCAGCTCTTGAACGACGGAAGGGAGAGAGTCTACCTGGCAGCAACTCACCAGAGTAGGTAAATCTGTTTGATTCACTAGTCCATTTCTTTTTATCTTCTTGTTTGTCAGGTGATGCAGCCCTAGAGCTTGATTTGTTCTTGTGAATTGCCTCCCAAGCCTGCAGAAAATATTAATGATTGTGAGTAAATATGTTGAAAACAAGATCACCCGAGAATGCTGATCTACAAAAGGATTGAAGGGTGCAAAAGAGTTCCCTTGTTTTTACCTTCTTTACAGCAGGAACTGGGCTAAAAGATCTAATATGAGAACTTTTGTTAGGTTTCACAACCTCACTGGCTGGAGGCAAGGGAGCCTGGTTCTTGATTTTCATCGCAGAAACAGGATTCAATAAGCACAATGAATTCCTGATATGTAATTGAGGTAACAACCCGCAGCCTTTAGCTGCGATATTAGAAGAGTTGTCATACTCATTATCATCAACTTCATCTTCACTTTCTTCCTCTTGATTTTGGCCAGTGTATGCTATAATAGCAGTGTTATGCTTAATAGGCAATTGCTTCTTTTCATCGCAAACCAATTTGCTAACATCTCTAGGTTGTTGCTCTACTAGTGCAGATTGCTTTTTTGAAGAATATTGAGGAGGCTGTAGAGTCATAGCCTTTGCAGCAGGCAAGAATCGGCTCATCATGAAGTCTCTAGTTTGTTGATCAGTGGAAAATGATCCAGACTTGTTTGCACCCAGATTATCCAACCCACTTACACCACTCACACTACAGTTCATGGAGAATGATTCTGTAGGTGACAGATTTTCAAGGGCATCAGAATAAGCATCATTATCATCATTGTCGTCGTCGTCATCATACTTCACATTGGACCTTCTGCTCTCAACTATTTTTTCTGCTTTTTTCTCTTTGTCAGTGTCTACCTTAACCACGCTAACATTGAAAGACTTTGATTTATTTGAGGGCTTAAATTTATTTGCAGCCTTACTTTCCTTTTCCAATGGTTGTTTCGTAACATTGATAGATTTTCCTGGGGGAAGTCTTGGGCTTGGAGTGATTGAAGTTGCTTTAGGAGGTTGAGGCTCAGATCCACCATTTCCCTTGCGTCTTCCAGGGATATGCTCCCAATTGAAAGGTACTGCAACAGGTTCTGTTACCTGATCCGAGAATGTGTCTGATTTATAGTATGGAAGAGTGTGGCGTTTCTCTAGAATCTTCTTCTTTGCTTCAGTCAAGGATGGTGGTGTAGCAGCAGAGCGTCTCACAGACATGAGAGGGGCATTAATATCCAATCTCCTTTCAGCCATCTTGTTCCAAAATTGAACAACTTTGCAGCCCCTCTCAATCAAAAGTTCACAGTTCAAGACAATATCATACACTAATTTTCAGCAGCGGGAAGCCAAGACCTGAATGATTAGATAAAGAAAAAACCTTCTACCAATCATGAAAACCTGAAAAAGAAGACACAAGAACTGATTCTTTTTAACAGTTTAAAATAACAATATAAACTTCAATTCAACAGGACTTAAAGTGAGAGCAGTGAAGAACCCACAGACACAACTACTGAAAAGGCCTATTTTCTCTCCTCAATAACCCAAACAATCAACAATAATTATGAGTGGATTAACTAGCGCAAGAACAGTGAGGACCCTCCATCAGCAATAACACTAAGGAAAGAGAAAACAATTAAGTTTTTTTAAGTGATAATGAACAAAAGATGAAACCTCAAATGGGCCTCGCAACAGAAGCAAACCAAGAAGAAAAGTAGTTTCAGAAGTAGTACTCAGTAACTAGTGTAAACTTTTTTTTGTGAAAACGGTGATGCAGAATCTAAGAAAATAATGAAAGGAGCAAGAAGTGAAGATAAGTAGCTAGCTAGGTGAGAGAGATCAGAGGGAATGGTAATGGTTGGTTGCTAAATGATGCTGTGGGAAGAATGAGTAGGACGTAAGAAAAAAAACAGACAAGGCTATGAGGCTGATAGACAGAGACACAAGCTTTAGTATTTCTCAACTTCTATTGTTTTGTTTCTATATATTTCCATTTTCATCGGTTAACGACGGTGTAGCCGTGACTGGCTCGTGAAACATTGGCCAAAAGAAAATAATAGATAGATAGATATTCAACTGAACCCCAAAACTACTTCGTAATACTCTTTGGACGACGCTCAAAAAGCCTTTTTCTATTTGTTCATATAATAATCCTCGTATTTGTATATGTCTTTTTTTTTTTAATAAAACTTTTTTCCGTAATTATAGCAATAAAGTAGTATTGTTATTATACTAAAATTATTTATTCAAATCGCGGGAAAAAAAAACTATGCAAGAGCATGCGTATTTTGACAAATTTTATTTTTAAAGATTTTTATAAGAAACAATAAAAAATTGTTTTTAAAGTAAAAGTTTAAAAATATTTTTCTAAAAACCAATCAACCTTACTTTTTCCTTTGTCTAATTTCATATTTGGACATTTGCAATACCATTAAAAGTCTGAGAGCGTGACGAAGCTAATTTATAAGGTTTAAATGCAAAGTGATGGGCCACGGATGAATCATAAAGAAAAGTTAGTGGTAAGAAGAACAAATGGTCCAGACTCTATTAAAGTAGTTGTGGCTGTGGATCCACCATTTTTAAAAGAGTCTTGTAAGTGATGTGGTTAGAATGTTGGTTAAAAAATAGGTCTTTAACCTTCTTTATTTGTTATGTGTTGTTAAATCATTTTCATTAGAGAAAGATTCTTAGTTGTTCAATCATATTTACTTGATTATCTAAGAAGATCATTGATATAATATTTGTTGTGCATTGAGTGTAATTATATTTAGATGAGAATAATTGTAGCCGATGAGTATATTTCTGAAATCTTATTATGATTCCTAATCAGATAGCACTATTAGAGATACTTAGCGAGATATGGGTTGTCATAGTTTTTTGTACAAGAACCCTCGAGTTTGTAACGTATAGATCAAAATGATTATGATAGATGAAGACTTGAGTGAGACCAAGATTCCTTAGACTGATGATTTATCTAAAATAGAATATATTGAAGCTAGTAATCCTTAGGCCAATACTTTGTACCTAATGAGATTTCCTTTTTACAATCTATGATGTTTCTATGATCTTTTGTGGTTATTTTTATTTGTTTCCATAAGTGTTTTAACATGTTTATTTAGTTTGAAATTTATTTTTGTAAATGAAAATGGTGTCTTACCATTTTACACAAAGTGATTTTACAAAAGTTTTAGATTTACAAATCTTGTTTTATATATATATGATGTTGTGTCTCCTGTGGAAACATATTTTAACTTGTTTGAAGTTGTCCAAAGTGGCTTCTTCTTTGAGAATGAAGATGTTTCTTTTAATCTTATGTATTCAAATTGTTTGGTAAAGATTTATGTAAACTCGTTTTCTAATTATGTTATTGTGTTTCCCTTCAATGGTAGCTTTTGTTTTTAAAATCGATTGGTTTTATCGTTTCAATTGTAATGTATTCCACTTGGTTTTCTTATCCCTTTTAAGCGTATAAAACTTCCTTTTTTGATGCATGCTTATATTATATAATCCTATGTGTTCGGAAATTATTTTGCAAAGTCGTTACCTTATAGTTTTCCTTGTTCTTTTTACATTACCTTTTAACCGCTTGTTGATTTGGAATTTAGATGTGATGCTTATGGTGTTTTTTCTATAAAATCTTTTAAAACTTAATTCTAAAGGTGGAGAAGCGTTTAGTATTTCCTAATTCTGATAGGAAGTTTTACCACTTCCTCATTGGTGGAAATTAGTATTGAATGGTTTAATCATTTGCATACGTTTCTTTAAGTTTGAAATTTCGTTTTTCTGAAATATAAACTTGTTTTTAAGATTGTTCTTAAAAACAAAAGTTTGTTACTTTGATGTTTTTTATTCCAAAAGCAATAATGTCTTTGGTAGACATTATCCTTGATCAGATTATGATACATGATAACAAAATTTAAATTAATATTAGATTTTTTCATCAACTATCACTTTACATGTTTTGTAAATAATTAGCCATTGAGTTAGTTTGGTTTAAGTATCATATTATGATAAAAAAATTATCTTTTTTTTTAAATATCTTTACTTATTTCCTATTTTATATTGAAGTAAAAATACTTATTTTTTTAATGGATAATTATTTATTTTACTTAATGTTGGGTTTTTTCATCAACTATCACTTCACGTATTTCTTTAACTTTTTTTACTCAAAATATGTTAAACATTTACATAATAAAAAAACTAAATTCAGATGTATAAAAAAACTAAATTAAGATACATGATAACAATAGAA
>PYAF01002798.1:276070-290394 GCA_007407185.1 Glycine tomentella
ATTATGAAATAATTAAAAAGTTATCAGCTTCCATTTTGACGACGTAACAAAGACATTAACTAGAATATCTTAGAAATTTATTTTTATTGGTTGTCTTTCATTAATATGTTGACAATAAATACAATTGTAATTTAGAGTTGAATTTTTTCTTATTCTAAACTTATTGTGTAACATTAATGAGTCTGTAGCATCATTACAGATTGATTTCGTTATTATATAGGTCTGTTTGAAAGAAGTAAAAATGAAATGAAAAAAAAATTAAAGAGGAAAAATATGTATAATGATATTTTTTTTCTTTATTTGATGGAATAAAAAATAAATAAAAAGTTGATTTCAAAAAATAAAAAATACTTTTTCTTTTCAATTTTTCCTCCAATTTTAATTTTAATTTTTTTTCCTCCCTCATTTTCTTTCTTTCTACCAAACATAAGGGATAAAGGATAACATCCAATGAGAAGGAATGAGCAATTAAGCACAGAGCCCCCTCAAATATCAAATCAATGTTATATCTGAAAATACTAAACATTTTCATATTTCTGTGGCTTTATTATACAATTATACAAGTCTGAATAAAAAAAAAATACAATTATATCGTTAATTGGCTACTGGCTTGAAAATCCAACCACCACGTGTCGATGTAAAGCCCAGCAGAAATAGTTGGAATTACTTAGAGCATCTCCAATGGGAGAAACCTATTTGGGTTTCTTAAGCAATTTTTTGTGGTCCCCGCAGCACTTTTTGTGATCCCCACATTGCCATGTCATAGCTAAGCAACTCAGTCAATATTTTGCTCCAATGCAAAAAATCATAAGGAACTCAAACAAATCCACATATTTATATTTTTTTAATAAAACTTAACATTTATTCAATTTTCATAAATATAAATTAAAATAAATAAAATAAAATGCGTAACAATATAAAATAAAATTTTACATAATAATAAATAATTAAACACTACAACATCGGAATAAATAAAAAACCTAGACTTAAAAAAAAAATTACATAAATTTAGTTATTGTTATTTTCGTTTCCGAAACATTCCCAAATGTGTTCAACTAAATCTGCTTGGAGTTGTTGGTGTTTTTGTTTGTCGTGAACATCTGCTCTCCTTTGAAGGTATGTTGATCTGATACTAGGGTGAGCACCTGAAGATACTTCAAATGTTGACGTGTTGTTACTTACATTATCGTAATCAATATTACTTTGATATGTGTCACGTTCGTCCTCGACAATCATGTTATGCAATATGATACATGCATAGATGATATTTTTCATTTTACCAATATCCCAAAAACGTGACGGACCACGTATAATTGCGAATCGAGATTGGAGCACTCCGAACGCTCGTTCTACATCTTTTCTTGCTGATTCTTGCCGTTGAGCAAATAATTTTCGCTTTTCTCCTTGTGGCATTGAGATGGTCTTCACAAATGTAGCAAAGTCTGGATAAATACCATCGGCTAAATAGTATCCCATATTATATTGGGTTCTATTCACTGTGTATTGCACTGCGGGAGCACGTGCCGACAAAACTTCATCAAACACATTAGATCCATTTAACACAGTAATGTCATTATTAGAACCCGCGGTACCAAAAAATGCATGTCAAATCCACAAGTCTTGTGATGCAACCGCTTCAAGAATGATTGTTGGGTTGCGATGATCACCTCGACAAAATTGACCTTTCCATGCAATAGGACAATTTTTCCATTCCCAGTGCATACAATCAATAGAACCTAACATACCTGGGAATCCGCGTGCCGCTCCTAGTTGTAGTAGTCGTTCGGTGTCTTCATTACTTGGTCTCCTTAAGTACTGATTCCCAAATATGGTGCAGATGCCTGATACAAATCGCTCCAAGCATTCAACCGCGGTTGTTTCACCAATTCGAACATATTCGTCCACGCTGTCAGCAGGTGAGCCATAAGCCAAAATACGAAGTGCAGCTGTGCACTTTTGTAATGGAGATAGTCTTCTTCGACCCAGTGCATCGAACCTCGCTTGAAAGTACCGATCATGATTGCTGAGCCCATCTACAATACGAAGAAACACATGCTTTCGCATACGAAATCTTCGTCGGAACTGATTTTCTGTGTACACAGGATTTGCTGAGAAGTAGTCATTGAATAATCGATCATGACTTTCTTCACGATTTCGATGTACCACTCGTCTTTGCCTACGCCCGACAGTGTTTGCATGTAGTTGTTGTTGGCTCTGAAGTATCATCCTAATGAGGTCTCCATCGGTGTTGTCTTCCAATTCCTCATTTATTATTTGATCTAAAACTTCATCTAAATCAATGTTTGGATCCATTATATGGTATCTGAAGTGTTTGAAATAACTTAGATATGTTGCGTAATTTGAATGAGAACATGTGAAAATGATGAAACATTAGACATTTATATAACTTCATTTCCAACGGCTAGTTTCCAACGGCTAGTTTCATAAAATATAATTTTCAATAAAAAAACATACAACAAGGACCTGCATTGTTAATAATTGCATACAGAGTAACTGAATAACATATAAAAATACATAGGGACTAAATTTTAACCAAATAATTTCTTCCTAATATGGTCACAATATTTTTCGTGGTCTTCGCGTTGTTTATCTGACATGTTGGATCCTTCATGAGGATTTCATACTGCATACGCCTTTCTTGTTCCTCCTTTAATTGAATGAGTTTTAATGTGTTTGCATTCTTCTCATTCATTACATTTTCTATACCAGATAAATCGATATTGCTAGAAGCTTCTTTTCCTTTGCTCTTTCTTTTTGCTGCTTTTTGTCCCATTGGGCGAGACACTGGTGATGGCTCATCATATTCTTCGACTTCAATGGGTGTCTCTATGTTAGAAGACGATGAGTAATTTTCGTCTGCAGAAACCTTTGTTCTTTTTGAAGCATTTGACATAAATTCTGCATCGAATTTTGGTTGATCTTTCAATAACAACCAAGCATGCTCAACCTCAAATTTTTTACCTGTATCCTGCGAGTAAATCAAATGAGCATTAGCCATACAATCCTTCTCTGAACTTCCACTTCTCCTGTGCTTATCGGCTTGTTTGTAGCACCCATTAAATTTTTGAACTATTGGGTGGATCCTATTCCATCGAGATTTCAACTGCGTCGAGCTTCTTTGACAAAATAACCCACTTTCACGAACATCGTCATTGTTGTACGCTTTTGTGATTCTTGACCAGTATTGCTTTGATGTTTGGTCGACACCGATTATTGAATCTTTTGACACATTGAGCCACGATCGGACAAGAATCACATCTTCTGTCACCGAGAATGCTGTACGTGATTTTTTCCCACTACCATTGTGATCGCCCTCGTCTAGTTGAATATTGTCTACACAGATTGTAGATTCAACTTCATTGATAGGGGGTGAAGTATTGGATAGAGAAGGCCTATAACACGTGTTTGGATTGGTAGGGGGTGATGGTTGACTACAAAATTGTGGAGTTTGAGAACTACCACCGGTAGGTAACTCCACATTAGACGGAGGATGCATATACCACATGTGTGGAGGTGGTGGATACATAACATATTGAGGTGGATTTTGCGAATTTTCACTAGTATGCGGAGGTGGTGGATACATAACATATTGTGGTGGATTTGTGGAATTTTCACTGGTAGGGGGTGGTTGATTTTGCAAATAATTGTAGACACTTTGATAATTGTATTGATTGGGATCCATTTCAAAGAAAATATAAAAGATTGAGGATAGAATGAAACACAAAAAATTTGAAGTGAAACTTGAAACTTGCAGTGCAAAGAAGAAGAAAAAATTACCTTTATTTATACACAAACTTTCATTTTACCGTTATGTGCCTCCAACGGATATAATTTGCTATTGGTCATTTTTTTTTGTGTTCCTTTATTTCTTAACGTTAAATTTTTCTAACGGATATAATTATCTTTAAAAGTTACTCTTGCATTCATTTTACGGTGACTTTTTAATCTCTTCCATTTTGCATTTTTATCTAAATTAACAGCTCTTTTTTTTTTTTTTTTAATTTCAATCTAACGGCTCCTTTTGTTTTGCATTTCTATCTAACGACTTTTTTTTTTCTTTTCTATCTAAACTAAACGGCTCTTTTCTTTTTCTTCCATGCGTCCCTTCATTTGGTCCCCAGGAAGCTTCCCGAAAGCCAAGCCCCTCCCCTTCCACCCGTTCCCTCACTTTCTCTTCCCCGTTCCCTCACTTTCTCTTCACTCTCAAACCACTACCCTCAATCTCTCACGAAACCACAACCTTCACTCTCAAATCCACTCATGCGTCCCTAGCCTCTCCTCCTCTCTTCCTTTTACTCTTACAAAACGCAACCCTCTCCTCTCTTTCACTCAGCCCCTACCCTCTCCTCTCACAAATCGCATCCATTTCTCTTCTCCCTTCCTCTCTCTGCTTGAAAAAGGCGAACAACAACAACGAACGGGTCGTCGTCGGGGTCACCATGGCTGCCTTCGTCGCCGACGGGGTTGGGGTCGGGGTTGCCGTGGCTGTCATCGTCGTCGTCGGGGTCGGGTCAAGGTTGCGGTGGCTGTCGGGGTGGCCGTCGCCATCGCCCCTCTCCTCTTGAGGTCAGTATTGGTTATGTTGTTGCAACTGTTTGTTGATCTTCCACTCTTGATTCATGAATTTGATGTGCATGTGGTTGGGGATAACGGAAATAGGGGGTTTCACGCCAAAATAATATTTTTTTATTGGGAAGAAACGGTTCCTTATATAAGGAACCCAACCTCTGTAGAAAAAACGGGTTCCTCCACGTCACTGTGCTCCAACGCGAGAAAAATTTCAAGGAACGGGTGCTTAGGCTAAGAAATCCCTTAAGCATCTCCCATTGGAGATGCTCTTATTGCCCTTTGCTTCGGGCAGATAAATGTGTGTCTTTTCACTTTTGCGTGATACAATAACGCCAATAGTCTCCTTCAAAAATAAAAAATAAAGTCCATGAAGCATAGATGGCATCAAATTAATCAGATAAATATCAAAGTCTGATATAAATTAATTAAAGTGTTCGGATTAGTTTGATTAATTATTTTATTTTAAACGAATTAAATTAATTATAGTTTATTTTATCTAATCACACTCATATAGGTATCCTTCCAATGCTACATTTTTGACGGGTTAGAAAAATCTAGATATTTGGCTGTTGATTTGAGCATAGATTTAGGAAATCTAGCTCTTTTGTCAAAAGTTGAATTGCACCGGTTTTCTCCATATTGAATATGTGGAAGTGGAGTGTTAATTTAATGAAAGTTGATTAGCTTGGGCGTACCCTAGCTAATCTTTTTTTCCTTATGAACAATTAACAAGTATAGATTCAATATCTTTATGAAAATTTAATATGAAAGGAAACCCATTCAACAAATAGGAAAAGAGTGCGATTCTTCGTAAACTCTTTTCATTTTTAAAATCGCAACAATTATTAGCATTATTGGTTTCAAGTGTGGAACCTTGGTTTTCCAAACCATGATTTTTGAGCTTCTCAATAGCTAAGGCAAACATGCTACACTCATGTATACCTTCTTTTGTTAGAGCAAACACATGCAGTTTCTTGGTTGGAGACGAATTTTCCCAAAGAACCGGGAAAGGTCGGAAAGGACGATAAAATGGACTAGGATTATTGCATTTGAAGGGGGAAATGAGCTTTTAAATGCTGATGAGACAATGTGGAAGCATGAAATTATGATTAGGTACAATTAAGCATATGAAATTTGCAATATTTGCATAAGGAATTCCATTTTTGGGATCGCAGGGATTAATATTTCATAAGCAAACAAGTCTTGAATAATTAATGTAAAAGTTGTTGAAGGGAAATAAATGTTTTTTAATGATGAAAGAAAGTGTCAAATTGGCCAGGGTCCAAAGAACAATAAATAAATAAGTACGGTAATTTAAGTTTATGCTAATCTTAATCATGCAGCGTCTTGAAATGAAAGCTAGAAATTTACGTCAACATTTCTCCTTAAAATCGTGGAAGCTACAATTATTCACTACAAAACTACAGTTCTAGTTCTAGGATTAAAAAAAAATAAAAATAGATGAGATATTATTTCAGCTTTTGCGGCTCCAGTCGTAATTGCAAGAAATTTTGTATTTAAATTTTTAATATTATTTGTAACTTTTCTTTTTGTTAAGCTCGCTTCAATGTCCTCTCTTCGTAATTTTTTATAAAATAAAACATGATAAAGATTTGATCGAAAAATACTCATAATTAAAGGTAACACAACTCTCTGTAAACAATTTTTTTCTCAAACGGCAATAATAATAAAAAAAAATCCTCAAAGTTTTTGACGATGTTAATAAAATTAATAATTTTACATGCATGGTCTAATTAGATTTTTCGTTATCAAGTTTATACTTCACTCATCATATCTTCAACTTAGGCTGACAAATGCGTGAACAACATTAACTTTATCAAACAAAATGATATTTAGTGCCACTTTTCTTGTATTTAGAAGCCGAAGAATCGTTAACGAAAAAAGAAGAAGAAGCATAACAAACTAAATCACATATAGATATAATCCATGTCCATGCTGGTACACAATTAATATAGAGAAAATCTAAACATGAGAGATCAACAATTCAACAATAACTAAATCACATATAGATATAATCCATGTCCATGGTGGTACACAATTAATATAGAGAAAATCTAAACATGAGAGATCAACAATTGGTATATGAACATCCATTTTTTTAAATACTACCTCAACTCTCATCATTTCTTTTTATGTCAAATCATATAATATAACCTCTAATATTTATTTTTTTTCTTCTTTTTTTCCTCTAACTAGGTGTCATGTGTTGAGGATGAAATTTGAAATAGTAGTAAAATTATGTCTTATTGACTTGTTGGTTATGAATTCGAATTCGAAATCAGACTTTTTATATATATAAAGGTAAGACTATGTATATTATCTCTTTTTTTTTCTTCGCATAGCGAGGAGTCTATGACAAACAATGCAATACTTAGTTTTTTTTAGGTGTTGGTGTCATACATATATATATATATATATATATATATATATATATATTGAGTGTCCATAAATTACTATTCATTAGAGCTAGTTAGGAGAAAAATTAGATTTAAAGCAGTGCAGCAAAAGCATTCCTCCTCATCTGAAGGTGATGATATGTCTTTTCTGTTTGTTCAAATTTAGTCCATGGTAATTTTTTCCTTCCCATCTTTCTTTACTTTGTAGCCACTCCCACTAAATCTCCATGCTTCTACATGACACAAATTTACGTGTATATTTACAACATTAATTATACATTAAGAATGTTATGTTACCAATTGGAAGAGGCTAGAATATATATAGACATGATATCTCATACCTGGAGACAAACTCCATCTCTAATATCACAAATGGGGTAATCAATTGGACAACAGTACTCGGTCCCAATGCAACACACAGCATTCTCATATTCACAGCAACCATAGACTAAGCAAAAATCAAAGAACTCATAAAGGCAACAACATGTCTCATGAGCTGGACAATATGAGAATTGACCACATTTACTTGGTGTAGGTGGTGGTGGAGGCGGCGGTGTTGCCGGCGGTGAAGGAGGACTACTTGGGGATGGTGCAGTAGGCTCTTTGGTAGGATAAGAGGCCATGTAGTTGATTGCACACACACCATATTTTAAATTAGTATTCCTTCTAAGATAAATGTACCCTTCCATTCCCCATGAGGTTCTCCATGAATTCTTCACAATCCAGTAATCATCATCACCCTCTGAGCCAAAACCCACAACTAAAATTGCATGATCAATATCATCTGGATCACTTGAGCAATCGCCATCATAGATTCCCTAATGACTTGTTTGTGAAAGCAAAGTCCATTTTCTGGTTTTTACGTCTACAATAGTGAATGGTCAAATAAACATACTAGGAAATAAAATAACACTTACGCCAATGTATAGTTGAAAATCCCATGAAGAGCCATCTATACCGGCACTGATGGGTTGCTTCACTGTAGAGAACTATCAGATTGCCCCACATCGTAGTAGCGATCAATGCCAACAGCCTTGGTTTTCTCCTAATTCAAGATTTTTTTTTTTTTTAATAAATTAGGCATACAGAAATACAACGTGGTCTACAAACACAAGCAAATAACATAGGAAAGAAAAAGGCAGGCCTTAGTCATAATATTAGGTAAGATAGAAGACCTTTGCGACATTGCATGTACCATCTGCACCAACAGGGCCGGTCCTAAAAATTTTTTGGTCTGGGACAAAGTGAAAAAAATGGACCCCTACCAGATATTTTTTTGAAATACAAATAATATTAAAATTAAGGGATAAAAAAAGGGGTCCTTAACACACAAATTTTTTGAAATACAAATAATATTAAAGTTAATGGATGAAAAAAATGGGCCCTTGACACATAAATTTTTGAAATACAAATAATATTAAAACTAAGGGATAAAAAAAATGGACCTCTAATACATAAATTTTTTGAAATACAAATAATATTAAAATTAAGAGATGGAAAAAATGAACCTCTAACATACAAAATGGACCCCTAACATAGATTTTATTTTTATTTTATTTTTTTAATAAAAAATTTTACTTAAACTATCGGTTAAAAAATTTTTGGGTCCTGGACGGAGGCCCTGCTGGCCCTCCCCCAGGACCGGGCCTGTGCACCAATATATGGATAATTAGTTTCTTTGTCGATCCCACCATTGTACATGACCCATTCAAAAGCATAATCCATGTAGCCTCCATCACATCCATCATCAGTACTGTCACAGTCCACAAGTTCCTGTTCGGAAAGGCTTAAGGTCAGCTGTGACCATTGCATTTATTCCTTCTATGGCACTAGTGGAACAGAATGCCCAACAACTACCTAAAAATAGAATAAGAAATACTTTTACGTACAATATGCAAAACTGAAGTTCAAAAAATTAAATTAGAGTAGTGAGTTTTGACAAGCAGAGAACCACAAAAGAACAATATAAATCATCATCAATCTTTTCAAATCTATTGGTGTATATGGACTATAGAACCTTACCACAATAGCCTTGGTCCTTCACAGCAGTCACAACACCCTTCTTCCTCCAATGCAAAGAGTAAGGTGCATCTTCGCAAGAGTGATCCTTACCAGACACGCCATTCCTTTTGCTAAATGGTTTCTTCACCTTTGACATGCATAAACTTACTCTTGAAATCCCCATTACTCATGTCAGCAAACCGGTTCAATCCGAGACTCTGCCCGTAAGGAGAAATTCGCTTCGAGTTCTTCTCTACAATGTATTTCAAGTTCCTCTTGAAATTCTCGAACCATAACTTTTCTTCTTCTGGGTTCCTGTAAATCTTCTTGTTTTCCTCCTTCCATCGTTGGAACAACTCAACCACCCCTTCCTCCGAAGGAAACTTGTAAATTTCAAGGGCTAATATGGAGTACTCACTTGGGAGATCATAACATAGAAATGACCATGATCCCTAGACAATGAAAAGAAGAAACAAATGAGTTTTCAGTTGACAACCCATTTTCCTCATTCTTTAGCACTGATGCTTGAGTGCTTGACCCACCAACAACATCTTTGTATCGTATATATGACCAAACCTTCCAGTCAGCACAAGAGGAGTCTGCATCTTGGTATTTTACCTTTTTTCTTCTATGGCTTAGATAGAAAATCAGAAAGAAAGAAAGAAAGGAGAAGATCAAATAGCACTGTAATAATAAAGGGGCCATATCGTAGTTTATGTTATGTCTGGATGAAAGAATTCAATCACTGAATTCTATTTTGGTGCAGTCATCATCTCATTTCATTTTTAGAGCATTTTTATTGGTAGATCTTAAATTGAGATCTTAGACTATTTTTTTGTAGTTCCCATAGAAACACATAAGATTGAAGATCTCTCTAATTTTTTCTTTAGTAGTAGATCTCATTTTGAGGAGAAAGAAAGATGAATTTTTTTGAAAAAATATGCAGATTTTGAAGAATTTTTCTATAAAAATTCATTTTTTTAGAGATCTTTTCACCTTCTTTATTAAAAGATATAGTAAAAATCAGATATTAAATTCAAAATCTTTATTCAAAATCTACCACTAAATATGCTATAACCAGTGTCATATTTTACTTTTTTGATATTTCTATTAGTCCTTCTATTTAGAATGAAGCATTGACTAGTGAGTGCATCTGTATAAAAGGACCAGGTAATCTAATAGTCAAACGTGCATGTTGTCAAGCTTGCATAGCCTTGGACTGGTTGATGAGGCATCGAGTAAGCAATTAGCAATTTAGAATGGATAAATAGTTAATGCAGGTGCACAGTGCACAGTGCAACTTCAATTCATTTTGTTGGCAGATGCCACGGGCATCATTCTAGGCATTAGTCTTGTTCCTTTTATATTTCTTACGTATAAAAAAAAAAGGTTCGTGTAAAATTTATTGTTATTTAGTTTCAAATTCAAATTATCATATTTGCATATTTATTTTCATCTGTCAAGTGATTAATTGATACCACTTCAATATTTGTATAAATTTTATACGATAAAACTTGTAGATGATGGAAAAAAAACATTTAAAATATATCAATTTAAACAAAGGTTTATATAAATATTAGGTAATAATCTAATAAATATATAATGTGATCCACATAAAATACTAGTGTAAATTTAATTCTTGAAAATAATATATATCCTAAACACTTTTCGATCCAACAAAAAAAATCCACAAAAAAAGCAGTTTCAAAGATGTGAACTTGTTACAAAAACCCAATTCATATGGAATGGAATAAAGAAATCAATTGAACAACATAGTGTAAGAAAAAAATGTAGATTGGACTTGGACCTTAAATTGCGGAATGGACTTGGGCTTCAACAAGGTTCAGGTAGATAGAAGAATTGGGCCAGACTGGCCCAAACGCATATGTCGGTTCCATTGCTCGCATTGTTGTGTTATATCTGAATCTGTGTTTTAATATTGACTCAGTAACCTGCATAGGGTTTCTTTCTCTTTCAAATTTCTATCCATTTTACGAATCGAAATCCATCCATCCATCAATCCAGAATCCTACCTTCCCTCTCTCTTCCTCTGTGTCTAGGGTTTTAGGAGTTCGAAGCATCATCATGGCTTCGGTGGACCCCGAGATCGCGAAGACGCAGGAAGAGCGGAAGCGAATGGAGCAGCAACTGGCGTCGCTCACCTCCGTCACGTTCGACACCGATCTCTACGGCGGAAGCGACAAGGGCTCTTACCTCACTTCCATCCCTGCCAACGAAGACGACGAGAATCTCGACGCCATGGACAACGAGGTCGCGCGCAAGCTGGCTTCTTACACAGCCCCTAAGTCGCTTCTCAAGGACATGCCCTCCGCCCCCGACTCCGACAACGACATCGGCTTCCGCAAGCCGCAGCGCATCATCGACCGCGAGGACGACTACCGCCGCCGCCGCCTCAACCAGATCATCTCGCCGGAACGCCACGATCCCTTCGCCGCCGGCGAGAAGACCCCCGACCCTTCGGTGAGGACCTACTCCGATATCATGCGCGAGGAGGCTCTCAAGAGGGAGAAGGAGGAGACTCTGAAGGCCATCGCTAAGAAGAAGAAGGAGGAGGAGGAGGCCGCCAAGGACGCGCCGCCTCAACAGCAGCAGAAGAGGAGGAACCGCTGGGACCAGTCTCAGGATGACGGTGGTGCCGCCGCGGCCGCGAAGAAGGCGAAAACATCTGATTGGGACATGCCGGACACCACTCCGGGGCGGTGGGATGCCACCCCGACGCCGGGGAGGGTTACCGACGCGACGCCGGGGAGGAGGAACCGGTGGGATGAGACTCCCACTCCTGGTAGAGTTGCGGATTCTGATGCAACACCTGCAGGTAGTGTTACTGCTACACCCTTGTTTTTCTATGTGTTAAATTTATGCCCCCACTAACATTTTTTTTTTTTTTTGGGGTTTGTTTCTGTGCAGGTGGTGCTACACCCGGTGCTACACCTGCTGGTATGTCTTGGGATGCTACTCCCAAGCTTTCTGGGATGGCTACTCCAACTCCCAAGAGGCAAAGGTCAAGGTGGGATGAGACTCCTGCTACTATGGGAAGTGCTACTCCTTTGCCAGGTGCGACTCCTGCTGCTGCTTATACTCCTGGTGTTACTCCTGTTGGTGGAATTGAACTCGCTACTCCTACCCCTGGGGCTTTACAAGGCTCCATTACGCCGGAGCAGTACAATTTGTTGAGGTGGGAGAGGGATATTGAAGAGAGGAATCGCCCCTTGACTGATGAGGAGCTTGATGCTATGTTTCCTCAAGAGGGGTACAAGGTTTTGGATCCCCCTGCTTCGTATGTGCCCATTAGGACGCCAGCGAGGAAGCTTCTCGCTACTCCTACACCACTGGGGACTCCTCTTTATCAGATTCCTGAGGAGAATCGTGGGCAGCAGTTTGATGTTCCGAAGGAAGCGCCTGGTGGGTTGCCATTTATGAAGCCTGAGGATTACCAGTACTTTGGGGCGTTGTTGAATGAGGAGAATGAAGAGGAGTTGTCGCCGGATGAGCAGAAGGAAAGGAAGATTATGAAGCTTCTACTTAAAGTGAAGAATGGGACGCCACCGCAGAGGAAGACTGCATTGAGGCAGCTTACTGATAAGGCTCGTGAGTTTGGTGCTGGGCCTTTGTTTAACCGGATTTTGCCATTGCTCATGCAGCCTACACTGGAGGATCAAGAGAGGCATCTTTTGGTTAAGGTAATTGACAGGGTTTTGTATAAGTTAGATGAATTGGTACGGCCTTTTGTGCATAAGATTCTTGTTGTTATTGAACCCTTATTGATTGACGAAGACTACTATGCCCGTGTGGAGGGCAGAGAAATAATATCTAATCTTAGTAAAGCTGCTGGGCTGGCTACTATGATTGCTGCTATGCGGCCTGATATTGATAACATTGATGAATATGTTAGGAACACTACTGCTAGGGCCTTTAGTGTTGTTGCTTCTGCGCTTGGTATTCCTGCACTGTTGCCATTCTTGAAGGCTGTTTGTCAGAGTAAGAAATCATGGCAAGCTCGGCACACTGGGATTAAGATTGTGCAGCAGATTGCCATTTTAATTGGTTGTGCGGTGTTGCCACATCTGAGATCTCTTGTGGAAATTATAGAGCATGGACTGAATGATGAGAATCAGAAGGTGAGGACAATCACTGCATTGTCTCTTGCTGCTCTTGCTGAGGCTGCTGCTCCTTATGGTATTGAAAGTTTTGACTCTGTCTTGAAGCCACTGTGGAAGGGTATTAGGCAACATCGTGGGAAGGTGTTGGCTGCATTTTTGAAGGCAATTGGGTTTATTATTCCATTGATGGAAGCCCTGTATGCCAGTTACTATACTAAGGAAGTCATGCTCATTCTGATTCGTGAATTCCAGTCACCTGATGAAGAAATGAAGAAAATTGTTCTGAAAGTGGTGAAGCAGTGTGTGAGCACTGAGGGTGTGGAAGCTGAATATATTAGAAACGATATCCTACCTGAGTTTTTCAGAAATTTCTGGGTTAGGAGGATGGCTCTAGATAGAAGAAACTATAAGCAACTTGTGGAGACTACGGTAGAGATAGCAAACAAAGTTGGTGTTGCAGATATTGTTGGTAGAATTGTGGAAGATCTTAAAGATGAGAGTGAACCTTATAGGCGTATGGTTATGGAGACTATTGAGAAGGTGGTTACTAACTTGGGGGCATCTGATATTGATGCACGGCTGGAAGAGCTTCTGATTGATGGTATTCTTTATGCCTTCCAAGAGCAGACCAGTGACGATGCTAATGTGATGCTTAATGGGTTTGGTGCAGTTGTAAACTCACTTGGGCAGAGAGTGAAACCATATCTTCCTCAGATTTGTGGTACTATCAAGTGGCGATTGAACAACAAGAGTGCAAAGGTGAGACAGCAAGCAGCAGACCTCATTTCAAGGATTGCTGTTGTCATGAAGCAGTGCCATGAGGAACAATTGATGGGTCATCTTGGTGTTGTCTTATATGAGTATTTGGGAGAAGAGTATCCTGAAGTTTTAGGATCAATTCTGGGAGCTCTCAAGTCAATTGTCAATGTTATCGGTATGACAAAGATGACTCCACCTATTAAGGATTTACTTCCCAGGTTGACTCCGATTTTGAAAAATAGGCATGAGAAAGTTCAGGAGAATTGTATTGACCTTGTTGGTAGGATTGCTGACCGTGGAGCTGAGTTTGTACCAGCAAGAGAGTGGATGAGGATTTGTTTTGAGTTGCTTGAGATGCTCAAAGCACACAAGAAGGGAATCCGTAGAGCTACAGTGAACACTTTTGGATATATTGCAAAAGCCATTGGACCACAAG
>PYAF01002798.1:298682-351829 GCA_007407185.1 Glycine tomentella
CATTTCCTGTGTTGGTTGGGTTTGTATCGGTGGTGATTGGGATACATCTATGTCTTCCGGATTCACCGACGGCTCTCTATTTATGTCAATATTTCTGTCCGCTTGGACACAGTGTTGACTGCTTGATTGTCCTCCAAAGTTTAATTCTGCATACAATTCGATAAATCTTGGGTTTGTTCCGTCCGATATGCAAGCGTCTACAACTAATGCTACATCGTCATCATCTACAATATCCACAGCAACCCACTGCACCGGATTCCCCGATGCACATCTAGCAGTCAATCGAGAGACAGATTGTCCACGTTGTAATCTCAACTTCTTATAAATCATTTTCATCAAATCGCGGTAGTTGCATCCTGGAGGTATTCGAAACATCTCACTTTCTCCTTCAAAACCTTCACCGTTAGGCCCAACGTATCTACGCCCATTAAAATACACAATGGTTATTAAACCATTTCTATTAGCACTCATATTCAATAAATTAAAAAAACTAACAATACAAGTATTTTCGATAACACAATTATGAAACCTTGCAAAATTCACATAGGAAATGTCAGATGCGGGGGAGTATTTATAGAACTAAGTTCACTGAGGGGGCTGGCAATTTATAGAACTAAGTTCGCTGAGGAGGGTGGCAATTTATATTACATATGTCGCTGGTCCTTCCAACAAATTCAGAGCACTGTGGCACGTGTCAAGCTCCTGTATAATTCGCTGGCCACATAAGCAAACTATAGCACATAATTCGCTGGAGATTGTACCAAATTATGTGTCCAATTAGCAAAAGCCACGTGTACTGCCCCACGAATCAGTTCCGGGCAGCCCCTAATTCGCAGGCCTGGTCAGCGAATTTTGTGTCCAATTGCAGCGTGCCACATGGCTCAAAAAGCAGACAAGTCAGCACCCATAATCCGCCCACTTCCTCTGCGAATTTAGTAACGTGGCATTTTAGCAATTCTTTTCCGTGGTGTGACATTTTGCCAAAATTTTACCACAGGTGTGGCATAATGACAGAATTCTCAGTTTTTATAAAGGGAAAAATTCCAGATACTCACCCAGACCCAGCAGCTACCGAGTTAAAACGATGGCAATTGGTTTTCCAGGTGGAGGATTTTGATTTAGTAAAGAAGCTAATGGTCTAGCTCTGGCCAAGGAATTGGCATCTGCTGCACATAAAATTTCCACATCTTCTAGACCTATCTGTCTTTTGATCAAGTCCAAGTTTTCCTTAAGAACCTCAATTTCACCAAATGCCAATCTCAAATCCGGGGCTTGAGCCCCCAAGTGCTTCCTCTTTCTTAAACTTCAAGAATTGGATTTTTTGTTTAAAATTACAAGATTGAACTACAGAACTTGGTTGTAAAGCCTCCAATATCTGAGTCTGGAGCAAACTTGGAGTATCTATGCTAAATTTCTGAAGAATACTCAAGCCCTCAGCTTTATAACCATTTACATATATCAAGCCTGTCTGTGATGCACCTGGAGGACCTCCTCTCTTATTAGCCAACTTTCTGATCGAAACGATCGAGTCCTGCAGATATTTATTGGAACTCTTCAGTTTGAGATCTGGAGCAGCATCAGCTGTCGGCTAGCCTGCATTCACCACAAAACCATCCTTCTTCAAAAGCTCTCTCCAAATAAATTCTGCATAATGTGGCCATTGCATCTAAACCCACGAGGCCAGTGATGCTTGGCCACAATTGCAGTATGGTTGCAAATGGACAAGGTAAGATGATTCTGGGTGAGATCCTTACCAGAAACTCGGATACCAATGTTCAAACTCCTGCTTCATTCTGTCTAAAAGGGAGGATGAGATGTCGGTTGAATTGGGATATGGTCCACCACAGAAAACATAATCCCAAACATCATCAGTCAGTTGTTGAGATTAGGTGGCGGCAGCCTCGCTTGATCCATACATGCCACCATTCTGCAAATGGTGCGCAACAGTGTAATAAGCCATGTAAATGGTGGAATCCGATAAAGACTCAACCAGGAACTGCTCATCCCAAGACCAAACGATCGCGAGCAAGCCCACTAGTTCAACCAGCTTAAAGCGTGCTCAAATCCATGTCGTGTCTCATTAGAATACAGGCTCATCCAGGGGCGGATCCAGAAAAAAAAGTAAGGGAGCATTAGTGGTAGAGGTTCCCAAAAAATTTTTTTTAACAGAAAATTAAATGAACAAACTATTATATAAAAATGTGAAAAAGATACAATTCAAAAGAGAATAAATTGACAAAATTAACATATAATCGGTGCTTAAAAGTAACAAAAGTGTAGCCACTGCATTCATAAAAATTACAAATATATATACCTATAATTACTCCTTTCTTATTTTTCATCTTTTTTATTATTCTTTTTCTATGTTTTTCAATTTTTCCTCTTATTTAAATTTTAAACTATTTTTTTATTTTATTTTATTGTATTATTATAAAAAAAATTCTATTCTTGAGAATTTAAGGGAGAGTACTACCCCCAATTCTAAACGTGCGTCCGCCCATGCTCATGCTAATAAATTTGTCAATACAGGAACATAAGTAATAAATTTTTCAATAATATGCATTTACATATAAAAACACAACAAAATAATGAGCTTGATTTTGATTCATTATTGTTGCAAATTACTTACCTACCATCATCTAATCATATGCCAATATATATACCTCTAACATAATCGTGTTAAGCAGGAAGGAAGTGGGAGCCAATCTTTACAAATTCTGAGATATACAAGACAACACTAATACACATAAAAACAGTGAGGAAGGGTTTAGCTTCCCTGAACTTTCCTCCCAGCAAATTCTCCAACAATCATGGTTCCTTCAGTGAACCCTTTCAAGTACGTTTGCTTCTTGACAGTAGAATAATTGAAGTTTGTTAAGTTAGTTTGTCTGTTGTATACCTATATAAAGCTTATTCATGTATGTTGATAATCATCTCAATAATATTCTGTCTTTTCATCTTCTTCTACACCTGCCTTCTCTTTTCTGTTTTTCCTTTGGGACTGATACCTTTCACTTCTTGGCTTCTGCAAGCTTTTCCTTATCATTCTGGCTTTTTGATTTTCATCTGCAAGCAAACCGTCTTGGCGCACTTATACCCAAACTGCGGAACCTCAACAATAGGCACAATCTTAAATGGAAACACCCATTCATCCTCATCTCCCAGAGGGCAGGTTTCGCCTTCAAATCATGCAATGCCATCACTAGAAATGCCATTTTAATAGACAACATAGGAAGCGCATAAATGGCCTCAGCAAAGGAAAGAGAAGACTTCAATGGAAGTCCAATCAGCGAGCTCAAGCAAGCAAGAGGGTCTCTCCGGAACCCGCGAATGGTTCTGGTAATCAAGGTTAACAGCTGCTCTGTCAGCAAGAACAAACACATCAGTTTCATTGATTTCAAAAGCTCCATACCTTCCATCAGGCAATACCCAAACATTGGTTTGAACATACATAGTCTCAGGTCTCAAAGTTGCAACACCTTGAATTTCTCGGGAAAAGGAGCAACCAACTCCATTTTTATAATAGTGTACTCTTGAGGCTGAACTCCTTCACCACTGGCCTTATAATGATCAGCACAAGGTTGACTATCTAATGGAGAGAAGAAAATAGTGTATGAAGAACTTCTCGCCCGGCGAAGAAGGTGCTTTCTGGCCCGGTTCGGCTCTGAAAACGTCGTCGTCTTCCCACCATGTCTGTCTGACGTCAGGGCAATGCATGCAACGAAATTAGCGAGATTGAATTGAAGGTGAAAAGAGGAAGTTAACTAACACTTATAACACCTCCAATACTAGGAACTTATATGATTATATGGATTTTTTACTGACTTTTAATGGGTCCTCTTTTAAGATACAGTTACTTAAGATGCTCAAGGTCAGATAAGTAACTCCTCCTAAAATAATGTATTGGAGATGACCTAATACAACGTTTTCCAAGGAATGTAAATTATGTAGTAATCATTTGCATGACAGCATGAGTTTGACCTCTGCTGTCCTACTCAATTTTTTCGCGAGGCAAGTCAAGTAGCATGTTCACCTATATTTCATTCCAGTGTTTTTCGCAGTCCTAATACCCTATATATTATAGTACCATTTCTTTTTTTAGATATTATCTATTATAAAATAAGACTTTATCATATAAACAGAATAATTATCTTTTTAAAGGATATTATTATAATTAAACGATTTGAAATTTTGTTTCTAATTATGTTAGTTGTTAACAAATCAATTTATTCAATCTTAAAAACAAATTCTATTTTATTATATTAGCATGCAATAATGAATAGAATAAGCCTAAATATTCTATTCACAATTATACTAATAATTATAGTTTTACTTAAATAAAATTTAAAAATATTATAAAAAATAAAATTTACAATTTTGATGATACTTCTATACTTTTAATTTGTTTAAGTATAAACTATATTTTTTTAGAAGAATAAAATATTAATAACCACTAATCTTGGTTAATTATAGTTGCAGTATAATTTTGCATTTGTTAAGGTAAATTGATCTTACCAAATAATTTTAATTAAAAGTTTTAACATATTTGTTATATTAACTAATCTAACTTTAAGTCTAATCAAGTTGAAGAATTTTTTTTATAAAAAAAAAAAAAAACTAAATCAAGTTTCACATGTATGCAATGGTACTAAACTACAAATACAAATTGTATCACTAGAACAGACCAGTCGTCCGACAACATTGCTTAATTAAGAATAAAGCATTTTTCTATTCTAAAACAGAGCCAAAGAGGTTTCACACTTAGATTCTCTTTCCTTTTTCCACATAATAAAGGAAAATTCAATTGTATGTTTTCCGTTTTCTTTTTTCAGTTTTTTTTTTCTCTTTTTACTTTTGCTTCAATTTTCTGTCAAGGCATATCTCCTACTCGCTTATTGCTTCGTTTTCAATTCTTTTATATTTCTAGTAGTTGATTGCTTGAAACTCACACAAGGTACATTAACACGTTTCAAAAGTTGTGAGCCTCCGTTCAATTTAAAAGTAACAGATTTTACTTCTCTTAAACGTATGTCCAACCTCCTGCTAACAGGTTTCCAAACATAGGCATAACTTCTAGGATTATAAAACAGTTTTAGGTCATATTTGAACAAAATGGAAAAATACTTTTACGAATTCAATATATTAAATTGCACAATCTTTTTCTAACTTCAGTACGTTTGTATACGGAAGTTAGTTTTAGGATGTTTTTGAATTTCCGGTGAAGCGTTCTAAAATTATGTTCCAGGACAAAATTAGTTTGGTTTCATATTTGATTATTCTTTAAAAATATGTTTGAAAATAAAATTTTACTTGAAAACTCAATTTTAAAGTAAGACTTGTTATACTTTTATAAACTCAATTTACAAACATAAATTTAACCTACACTTAAGTTTATAAAGTTTAATTTTAACATACACTTAATTGTATCAAAAGTACCTTTGTATTAAGTGTGACATTTTTGTAAATAAAAAAATGAAATCGAAAAATCTTTGTCTCAAAATAAGCAGACTCTTATGTTTGTTGACTTAGATTTTGCCTTTATTACCAAGGGTTGGGAAGCCACAGTTTTAGCAGAACCGAAGTTCAAACATGGAGAAGCCATTGATGGGCGGGTCTTCTAGTTACCTGTAGCTACCTGTGGGTATATCCTAATCTAAGACCAAAAACATCAGGTTAGCTTTGTGTAAAAGTGATGTGGCTAGTTTAGAATATTTTGACATCAAGCACAATTTCTTCAATGAGGAATCAGTAATTCAAGCAGAGTTAGTAGCAAAAAACAAATAAACTAACGTAATAATAATAAAAAAAAAAAAAAAACCTAACAGTAAGTGCATATAAGTTGAAAGTGAAGGGATATATTTGTTTATGCCCCAATATCTGGAGAGACGATTGTTTCATTTAATTTTTTCTTCTACTTAATAGTTTTTTTTTTTGGGAATTATTTGTTATATACCTATATGAACTATACAATATTAAAAAATTCAAAATCTTTTCCGACATAATTAGTATTTCTTTATTAAAGATGTCTTGTTTTCACCTTTTAATTCCCAAAGATGAAGAAATTCACAGGCTTTTATCTAAAGATTAAGGAGAATCCAAAAGTCAACCAACGATAAGTTTATGGGGATTATTCTGGTAACCATCTCTTTTTTTTTTTTGTTCAAGGGTATCAGTACCCAAGTGAGTTGCCATTTGCCAATCATCTATTGTTTGCTGATCATATTCGACAACTCACCTGGGTACATCCCCTATTGGTACTACACCAACTCCTTTAACACAATATTTTTTTTGACGGGTTTCCTTTTATTATTTTAAATGAAGCATATATGGAGTTTTATCATTGAGTTGATAATCGAAGTATTTGTTTCTAAGCAAAAAAGATTAATGATTAATTTTAAAATTAGCAAACATATGCATGACTTCAAGCCTACTTACTATACTCTAACATCTTCTATTCTAAACAAGTCTCCCTCAATTTTACAACCTAGGCATGGCCCAGTGCTAAGGTGAGAGAAAATTGAGCTAGCGACATCTTATATATTGCAAATTTCTGCAGGGACAAGAAAACCCCATTTTATCTATGAAAAAGGAGAAAAGCAGTGAAATTTTGTCAGGAACCAAAATTGGAATGGTAAAACTAAATGTTGATACTGAATTATAGCTATATCAGAGGTATAAACCTCCTTTACAAGGCTGAAACCCAAGAAAAAGAAAAATGAGAGAATCCCTTTCCTAAGGAAGAACTCAGCCTAGCCAATATTGATATCAATTTCCTCACACCCCCTATTCGGTTACCATACACCCATTATATAATCTCTCTTACTCACTCAGACTTCAACCATATTCATATGCTCCACTGCTCCTCACTCCTGCCTTCATGAGCCTAATTTCACTTCCCTGCGACTACCATACCCATATATAAAGGGCCTATGATATTTTAAGCTGAAGGTTACAACCTCATTTCACATTATATGAAATTTGATCATGCTGAATGGATAATACATTCCAAACTGGTGAATTGCACATATTCTCTGAGGTCAACTCTTCTGATTTCAGGAAATGTTAAAAACCAGCATGTTATGATATGATTAAATTAGGAGAAAATGAACTATTTTTCAAAAGCTCTCAGAAAGATTTGACTTAATTGTTTGGTAACTGCATTATCTTTGTTGCAAACTAACTTTTCAATTTGATATCCATTTGAAACCTTCTTATCTTAACCCTAAATGGAAGAACAAATCAAGAATCCTAAATCACTTGCGTTTTAACTATTTGATAATTATATTACAATTTTATCTTCCTAATTTAAGATTTTTAAAACAAGATAATACTATTAGATACAATCTTCAATTATTGAACTTATTAAACGTTTCCATAAACTATTGGCAAGTCAGCTGTCACAGTCATTAGTTTAGCTTTGCTAGAAGTTCACCTAAAATTGACCAAAGCATGTCAGCCTATATAAAGCCACATGGAAAATCTCTTAGCTTTATGTCTTTTTTTCTTCAAAGGTTCACATTAGATTCCAATCATCCACCTAGGGGGTCAATTTGGACCTGCAAACGGGATCCCTGATGGGACTACCCTGTACAGGGATTTTTTCCCCAAGGGGATGGGGACGGGGACGGGGACGGCGATCACACCCCCCGTCCAACAAGGTCTCGGCCCTGAGAAAATTACATAATTACCCTTATATTTTAACAAATAACTCAGTCCCTCAAACCCTCATAGACTCACTGTTCATTCACTTCTCCTTAAGCTAAGCGTCGCTCACTTCTCCAGTTCTCCCTAGACCGCAATGGTGTTGTTCTTAGACCGCACGGTGCTGCCCACTCCCGTCGCCACTTGCTGCCAGTCACATTCTCGGTGTCGTTCTCCCACCGCGCGGTGCCTATTGTCGTCTCTGATTGTCATCGCAGAGTCAAGTTCCTTTTTCACCCTTCTCCATTGCTGCACAAGGTAAATTTGTACTGGTGTTCTGTTTTCACTTTTTTTTCTTTTCTCTGTTTGATTTCAATGTGAGTGCTGAAAAAGAGAGAAGAAATAATAAAAAAAACACCTCGGAGGGAAACTGAGCACAGAGACACTGCGAGATGAAGCACAGAGGGAAACTGTTTTTGTTTGCTTTCGCTCTCAGAGAAAATATATGATTTTGCTTTATTTCTCTCGCTCACTCTTCAAATAAATTGCTTATCTTGGCACTCTCCTTTCTTTGTTAAGGCCTTCTTTTCCCTTTGCTTGATTCTCTTCTGTAGCATCTTAATATTCACTAAACCTAATGATCATAAGAAGAGACATTATTTCTTGCTGATAATAGTTTTTTTTTTAAATTTTAATATATACTTCTTTTGTTTGCAACTTACAAAAATGTTTTTGGCTTATAAAGTTTACTGTTCTAGAGATCCAAGATTGAACCAAAATGCTTGTTGCGCATTAATTTTTTTACTGGCTTCCTCAAGAATTCTAAACTGCCCTGATATAAATTCATCAAGTTAGTAAATATGACCTCCTTTGCCATACCATTCAATATTGGAGATTCTTGTAATGATCCCTACTTCCATTAGTTTGGACTTTCTACCAATCCTACCAAGGCCATTTACTCTGTGTAATTATCATTTGGAGAGTACATTGATGGCTTGTAATCTAAATTGATCAGCATATTTTGATAAAGAATTTTAAAGGGTTGAAACTTCATCATCTTGAACCACTTGAGTGGTACATTACAATTTACAAATGGCTAATCTTATGTGCTTGGCTTTGTCTTTTGTTTTTCCCTCTTATTGTCATGTACAGGCAATTCTAATATATTTCACAATTTCAACATTCATACTACAGGGGGTAAAATAAATGATTACAGATTGGATTGTCTTTTTGCTTTTTTCTTTTCTTTTCTTTTTAAATATTCATCCAAATAAGGCAAAATGATTAAGTAATGTACTTTGGTCCAAGAAGATGGTAAGAAGCAAAACTATTATATATAGGGGACAGTTTAAGCGAGAAAAAGGATATCATGATGCACACACAGGGCCTTTTTTACACACAAGTCTTGCCCCATTTTAAGTTTATAAAACTGAAGTGTGTTCACTTTGACAATGCTGAAATTAACTTGTGATTGCAGCTACCAGATATTTTTCAAATTTTTCACACAATTCTTCAGACCATGCAGTTACTTCACTCACTTTCGGTCCAATGAGTTCAAAATCCATCTATAATTGATAGATTTTAGTCTACTCATAATTTCAAAAATGTTTGCAGATGCACACAGGATATTTTTCATATTTAAAATAATTAAATAGTATATTTAAAAAAATATTTTTTTTAGGATCCAACTGCTGATATTATTAAATGAATACATAGTGGAAATGATTTGGTCCAATTGACTTGGGATGTAAGAAAAATAAATTAACAAATATATATTTGTAAAACATCAAAAGTTTTTTGGTAATGGAGGTTGCAAAAGAATTGAGTACATATAAATCTTACATATTTGATGTGTCGTTGGTATCACTGTCAACTGTATGAACTGGCTTTTATAGAATTGTCTGTTTGCTATAACTGCTTATATATAACAGTGATTCATGCATTGATGTGTTGAGATTGATGTCCTGAATATACACTGAACTAAATATTAGTGGTTGATGTCCAATATTGCAGGAGTTTGCCTAAAAATGGTTGAAGGTCAATCATCTAATAATCCTACAAATACTGACGTTCCACCCACTCCCACACCCCATTCAAGTTCATCAGGAGAGACACATGGAACTAAAGAAAAGTTAGAAACCCATGATCAACCAGCAGAGGTGGAGCGCGTAAGTCCTAAAAAAAGAGGATTAACTTCAAAAGCTTGGATTCATTTTAAAAGGCAGAAGATAGATGAGAAATGGAAGACAATATGCAAGTACTGTGATAAGAAACTTCTTGGTGAAACCAAACAAGGTACCAAGCATTTACATGACCACATCAGGTCATGCAAACTTTGCACTGTGAGGGGTCCAAGGCAATCCATACTGAAAAAAATTCCCTGCAGCGGGGATCGGGGACGGGAACGGGGGAGTACTCCCCGCCCCGTTGACATCCCTACATCCACCAACATATTCATAAGAATGGCCATTATTCAGATATCTTGGTTATCTGACATTTCAGATAGGAGATTTGACATGGTATGGACAAAAGGAGTTTACATTTTCGTTTCAAACATGATAAGAAACAGATTTTGGTAATGGATTTCAAAAAGAATATAGATATAGTTAGCTAAAGAAGTTGCATATCCACTTGTTGCCATCCATAATTCACCACTGTAATCAGACTATTCAACCTTCCAGAGCACCTCACTGGTGAATTATATATATAATCTGTATGAATGCGGAAAAGATCTATTGAAAACTCTATATTCATTTTTGCACTCTGTAAAAAAAAAAGAACAAAACAGTAAAAGAGAAGTTTCACCCCTTTAGATATAATACACGGATACAGAAATCCAAGGTAATAGTACAAGGGCACAATGTGAATGTGGACCATTGTAAAAACAGCAAAGGTAAAAATTCCACATAATTTAGTTTAAACTTGCATCCATGACGCTAAGGCATCAGAATTGACAAGATGCATCATGTGAGTGACTCAACCCCAATATTATGAACATCTAAATTCATCATCTTGCTTCTTGCCCACCAGGAAATTTCCAACAATTCTTCATTTTTAGGTTGCATTTAAAGTTTTGAACAATTTAAGCACAAAAATGGAAGTCGAAAATAAAACAGCAATCTATAACAAAATCAATACCAATAGGAACAATTGGACACTTCAAAACATAGTTGTGAAACCCGGTCCGGTCATTGACCCGGTCGAGATAGTGGGCAACCGGTGGGCCAATAATTGACTCAGTTTGACCCGGTATATATTAAAAATTCAAAATTATAAATGTATCTATTATATATAAGTATATAACTAACATTATTTGAGTATGAAAAGTCCATTCATACTATAAAATCCAAATTAAAAAAAAAATCATTTTTTTAAAAACACTGGCCAGGTCGGACCGGTCCAACCGGGATCCAGTGACCAACCCGGCCGTGAACGGGTCAACTGTGTAATCGGTCCGAATGCGAAACGGGCCCGGTTAGGCCACCGGGTCCCTGTCCGGATCGGATTTGATAACACTGCTTAAAAAGCCAAGCACTGAAATCCAGCCCAGTGAATGAGGAAAACAGAGAAATTTCTGAATCTGATTAAGTGTAAATACACAAGGCATACACATAAAAGATCTAACAGCATCCCTAATGGTGCAACCATGGTGGAGTTGCTTAACTCACTTGTGGTGGGCCCTATAATGTTACATTGAATTTAAGAATTTCAACAAGTTGTCTCTTTAATGATGATATCCTTAATAACATAAAATGAGTCCCCTATAATTGTCTCACAATAGTTAAGAACTGATAACAACTGGTTCTTATATAAAAAACTGTTGCGTCAACTACTCCAATGATGAAAATGCACAAAATAATCTCATAAACAACTCCCATTTGAGATGCTCTAAGAACAGCCAAGACTAAGAATTTCGACATTCAATTTCTAGAGGAAGCAAGTCAATTGATAGTGGCATGTGCATTCACTAACTCCAGCAAACAAACAAGGTAGCAAGCAGAATTCCTTCTTTTACACAAAAGAAGCAGCGAAATTCATATCACAAGAAGAAGAATTATGAACAACGATCAAAATCAATATAGAATAATGCAAGTCATTCCATATTCCTAATTTCGGAACAGAATTTCCCCCTGGTATATAAATAGTAAATACTATTCTAGTAAACCAATGTAAGGAATGCATATACATACAACAAGAGAAGTACCTTATTTATGTTAAGGTGCCCTGGGGTCAGTGCCATGCTGCCAGACATAAACAAGCTCATCCCAACCAGTGCTAGCCATGAGGCCCTCCACAAGGACGCTCATATCCACCCCAACCGCGAACTCCGTGTGGTGATCATACCTACTCACCAGCGCATCCTCTACCATGAAATCCCAAACACACACTGTCATATCATAGGAGCAAGACACCATCAAATTCCGCACGTGCGGCGAGAATTTCACCTTCCTAACAGCATACCCGTGCCCATTGAGCACACTAATGGGAACCCTATAGTTCCTCACATCCCAAACCTTCACGCTCTTATCCACAGAAGCAGTGGCAATGACACACTCGTCGTACTTGTTCCAATCGCAGGCGAGGATCTCGAACTCGTGGCCGGGGAGGATCATGGTGGAGCCGGGCTCGCGGACGTCCCAAACGCGGAGGGTGCAGTCGCCGGAGGCGGAGGCGAAGACGTCGGCGTGGCGGGGGTTCCAGACGGCGGAGTAGACGCAGTAGGCGTGCTCCTTGAAGGTGCGGACGCTGGTGGGGCGGTCGAGGGTCCAGAGCTTGACGGTGTCGTCCCAGGAGGAGGAGAGGAAGGAGTCGCGGCGGACGGGGTTGTAGTCGGCGGAGTGGACCTCGCGTGTGTGTTCCTGGAAGGAGCGGATGGGGTTCGAGGTAGGGGGGAGGGCCAGGTCATAGAGCTTCACGGAGCCATCGGCGACGGCGGCGATCACGATGGAGTCGTGGGATTCGGACCAGGAGACGTCGTAGATGCCGTCGGCGGTGTCGTAGGCGGCCAGCTCGGCGATGGGGAGGGAGGGGTCTGCGGAGAGGTCGAGCACGTGGAGGCGGCCGTTGCCAAGGATGCCGAAGTTCTGGGCGGTGGCCACGGCCAGCCGGTTCTCGTAGAAGGGGCTGAACTTCACGGAGTAGCCGTTGAAAGGGGTTTTGAAAACCGGCATCGTTTTGTTTCCGAGGGAGGAATCAACTAATCAATTTGGTATTTGTTTGATGAATTAACAGGGGACTGGGAGGGAAGACCTGCAAGAAGATGGAACTACTGGAAGTAAGACTAGGGCCTCTCCTTCTTCTCACTTTTCCTGTTTTTCATTATTTTCTTGTTTAGGAAAAATAAAAAGTGGGTAAATATCCATTTAATTCTTGAAAGTGTAAGGTGAAGGAAAAAATTGTTTCATCAAACATGAAAATTTTAAGTTTAATCTTTGCCAACACATAAAAAATGTAATAAATTAGTGTTTAAATACATAAAAAGTGTGACATGATAATAAATAATAAATTGATCATAAAAAATAAAAATTTAAATTTAATTATTAAATATAAAAATATAATAAATTAATTTTTCATTAAATTTGTGTAATTATATTTTTAAAAAATAATTTATTATTAAATTATTCACATGATTATTTTATTATATTTTTTACATATTTAAAAACTAAATTTAAATTTTTTATCAGAACAAACAATTCATGCTTTCAAAATCAAAATCGATAATTAAAAAAAAATTGGATTTCTTCGGTTAATAAATAAATAAACTATAAACAATCCCTTCTTTTAAGGAATTTAAGTCAATTTTTTATTTTAATAGAAAATAGTTAAATTAAATAAATAAATAAATAAAAAGCCCACGATCATGCTTACAAACACAATTCGTGTGTTTTTTATGGCCAGAATGCTGATTCTTTTGGGCTACACAAAGTTGTATTTAAGCCATTTTTCCCTCTGCTTTGGGTTGTGCACTGAACAATTGAACATGTCTTGTTTTATCAAATGGATTTATGAATGCAAAGCAGTATCCCACAAGGTAGCCACTATTATTCTCATACCCATTTTCTCTATTTTTACGCCCCCAAATTTTTATTTACTTTTTTATTGATGAAAATATGTTTTCGTTGCAAACAACTCACAATGAAAACGTATTTTGATTATATATTAAGCCTAGATA
Source organism: Glycine tomentella (assembly GCA_007407185.1). NCBI lineage: Eukaryota > Viridiplantae > Streptophyta > Magnoliopsida > Fabales > Fabaceae > Glycine > Glycine tomentella. Next base: position 312,496 of record PYAF01002798.1, read on the forward strand.
TATGAAAATGTGTTCTCATTGTGTTAGTAATTAGAGGTAGGAATGTCACTTACGGCAAAATCTTATTTTTATTGATTAAATATTTTACAGAAAAATAATTAAATAAACACTAAAACTTGATTCTTCTTCCAAGCCATGGCAACGAAAACCAACCATCTAGATATCCATATGAATTACGAGAACCAAATGGGCAAACAATTCTTAGATTTGTACAACTATTAGATTAATAAATTAAAATAAATAATTTAAATATATTTTTTGTCCCTCAAAATTGAGATATGTTGTTTTTAGTTTCTTAAATTAGAAATTTTATTTTTTTAATTTCTTAAATTTGAAAAATATTTTTTTAGTCCCTTCTGGGATCAAATTTTGCACAAATTATGCATTCAAACCACTAAATATTAGTCAATAGAGACTTGTTAAAATTTGAGGAACTAAAAAAAATGAGTTAAAATTTGGGAGATCCAAAACAAAGAGTACCACAAATTTAAATATTTAAAAACATATTTAAATCAAAATAAACTATACTGTATAAAACTCGAGCATGCATGTTACTTTATTTTTTAAATCGTTTTTACATTTTTAATTAAAATCTTTTGAAAACAAAATAAATAAACTAAAATATACACTAATGTATAATTTGATTAACTTATTTTTAAATTTAAAAATATAATATAATTTTTAAAGGGAATTGTAAAATACCATATTTTAATATAATGGTTTGTATAACATGTTATGATGCTTTAACATATTTTAAGACAAACGTCATATGTTATGATTATTTTCGAATGGATTTTTCTTCTACTTTATACATTATTATTTAAAAAATTGAACCCATTATTGATATAAATTATTCTAACATATTGAGATGTTTTTATAAAATTATGTATCGGTTGAAAGTAAGGTTGAAAGTAAGTTGTCAACTTTTGATTTTATATTTTGTTAACTCTTTCAAATCGATCCAAACTAAAAATTGAAATTGCTCAAAACAATAAAAAATTGAATTAAATTGATTTTTTTTTATTTGTTTAGATGTTTTTTTTTCTTAAATGAATTGTTTGGTTCGATTTGGAATTTGTTTTTTTGAAATTGAGTCAAATCGCAAAATATATAGTAACACTTATATTATTTTAATTTTATGTGTTTTATAGATATATCACTTAAATTTCATAGTGTTTTATAGTATTATTGTATAAATTTATATAATGTATATCATTTTTTTAAGATGGCTTTTAAATATATGTTTGATTTAGAATTGACAAAATTTGATGGATTTTTATTATAAAAGATTTAGAATATTAATAAGTTTCGTATATTGTTATTAACAATTTTTTAATGTATTTTAATTTAAAAATTGAAAAGAAAATATATAAATTTTAATGAAATAAGATTTTAGTAAAAATCTAAAAACTAAATTGAACTCAATCATAAAATATTAATTTGTTTGATTTAAATATATTTTAAATAAAAATTGAATCTAAGTTTTGTTAGGATAATTTTTCATTGAAAAATTAAATCAAATTACGAACGCCTTTATTTTTAACGAGCTCGTCATTCTCATGACATGTCAACCTATCTTTTATTTTTTAACAAGTTAACCTACCAATTCACTGCTAACTGCTAGGCAAGATGGGTTATATTTCTCAATTCACTTTTGCCAGCGAGCTAACCTATCAAACCTCCGCTTAAGACGGGTTAGTAACATCAATAAATTGACTTGATTTGCCACTCTTATTCCCTTGAATAATTAAAAAAGAGAAGGTTGGTCAAACCTTCCTTGAACTTGAACTGTTTTTTTTTTTTTTTTCATTTGAAATGAAAAAAAAAATATGTTTTTTATGTGTGTGTTTTCAATTTTTAAATTGATCGCATTAATGTTATGTCTAGAATTTGTTTGACACATTTTTCCTTTTTAATTATTATACCGTTAAATATGTATCCAATTAGTTTTTTCATCATAGAAAACTGGCTCAGAATACGGTCTGCAATCATGCAAGAATGATGGTCCACACGCACCCTCAATTTATTTATTGTTTTACATTATAATTCAAAATTTTCTTTTGTTTGCTAAATATTTACTCTATATCAAAGACGTTAAAATGGACCAAATCTACCAATGTGTCAGCATAAATTATGTGAATAGAAAATTATTTATCACTCGTTTGATTTTATTTTTATTTTTATTTTTTTCATTTTTTTTTTCGTTTCGTTTTCGTTTGAATACACTTGCACCTTCGTTTTCTTTATTGAAAGAAGTCCTCAACGTGGTTGTTGATGGAGCCAGGGATTTCTTTCCTGGCCAGACAGTTTGATATTGAAAAATAAAGCATTAAATAATGGGAGAAGATTTTATAATAATTTCAAAGCTAAATATGATCACTTGCTATTCGATGCCTATGCTTAAAATGATGGCGAAGCATATCCAACTAATTTAAGGACCACTCTGAATTAATGTAGGATTAAAACCAAACCACTTACAAAAGGTATAATTTTTTCCCTTTCTCTGTTATTTTCATTATCTGCCAATTTGTACTAAAAGGAATAATAATAATAATAACACTACTTGATCAGCATTTAAGACTAGGGCCAATATGACATGACCCTCATATTATATGCCCCCATTGTTTCTCTTATGGGGTCTCCACCATTCCAATATCTCAATATCGTGTATTAATTGAAGAATTTAATCCAGTCACAAGTGCCAATGGCTGAAGGGAAAAGCCTGTACCAAAACTGTGTTGTTGACATACTCAAAATCACACATCCCTGCTCCACTTTAATTAATTTTCTATTCTCACTATTTCCTTTCGCTGCGAACTTGTTAAGTAACGGGAAAGAATGGTTCCAATGTGCTTGAACTCAAGGACGGTGACATTTCTTACTTAAGAGGCTATATTTTGAGGATAAATTAAAGGCTTCATCTGAATAGAGGATTTGAATTTATTTAAAGTTAATGGTGCGTCTGTCACCGTGTTTCAGTTGATGCATTCTTGTCCTTTTTTTCTTATTATTTTCTCTTGAGAGTTTATTCTATATCCAAGCACATTTAATTTATATATACAACACTAGACCGGTTTTTCCGTTTTCTAAACCATTCTGAATACAAGAGCACTTGACCATAAAATAAAAAGTGGTTAATTTGTCAGCAGCTGCTTGTGGGGCACTGAATTAAGCACAATTCCTTAATTTCTGAAACACCTTGATTGGATTCAGCTGGCTTGATTTGGAGCCTTTCTAATTAGCCCTTATTAATAATGCTCCAGGCTTATTTGCTTTCCAAAGTGCTAAACTCTAAAACATGTCCTTTTAAAAAAAAATTGGAAGACTGTGCAAGTTATCCACTCAGCCTTGAACAATGTTTGACAATCTACTCTGATTTCCCAATCAATAATTGTGCACTGCCCAACCAATCCGGGGCTCCAAAACTTTGCCTTTCCTTGTCAATTTCATAGCTATTATTAGTTCGTCTTGTTTTTCTTTTTTGGGGGCTTACTATTTCGTTGATAAAAGCTAAAGACTAACGTTGAATAATTAGATAATTAGTTTAGTTACTTTATTATTGTTTTTATTTAATTTATATGGACCCTCCATCACATATATTTTACCACATCATTGAATTAATTAAGTAATGTGGCTACAAGATTTTTATGGAAAAATATTTTATACTAACTTATATAAATTAAATTCTATTTTATTTATGTAAACTGACTCTTTTTTAGATAATTCGATTTTGATATAAATTATATTCTATTTTTTCAGAATAAAAATAAGAAAACATAATTTTTTTTAAAAAGCTGACTTTTTTTCAATAATAATCGGGACTAAACATCCAGAAACAACGTCAGCTAATCATTGTTTTTTTGTAAGGCCAAAACAAAACAATATATTAAAGAAAACTTGGCACAAGAAGGGAACTAAACATGAAGGAGGCTGAGATAATAAGTGGAGATTAAGATCAGTCTCCCAAGTCCTAACTCATATTATCTATATCTAATTATTTGCAGTGTAAGAATTTAAATTTCATTAGATTCGCATTATAGTATTGGTTACCCTTGCTATATCTGGTTCGAGGAAAGTGAAGAATATTTTTAATTTTATCTTGTTTAAATTAATAAAAATAAAGGAGAAAAAAAGAAGAAGAAATTGAACTTCAAAATTGAGAGATTTAAGGACAAAGAAAAGTAATTTATAATTTTTGGATTACACAAATTTTATTTTGTTTTCCATTTTTCTACTACTTAGTATTTATTATACTGCGATTATACATGATTTATATTTTCCTATCTTTTTCTCCTCTCCCACTAATGAAATCTCTCCCCTCTTCTTTTATCTTTAAAAACAGTGTGATAATGAATTTATTTCACGTTCAAAGAATGTGATATACCCTTCGAGATGAAAATTTTACTTTTTTTTTCCTTCTCAATTTTTGGTTTTATTGAATAAGAAAAAAAAGAACATTTTGCTATCATTACATTTTAAATTAATTTTTTTCTCACTTTTCTCTCTTAATTATATATTTTGTTATACAAATATCATTTATCATTCCGAATAAATAAATAATAATAGTAGTGAAATATTTTTAATATTTTCTATATAAATATTAAAAATATTTTATTTGATATTTTTAAAATCTTTATTTCAAAGACATAAACAACAAAGTAGTTAAACTCACAATCTCATTACCTACCAAGAAAAACGCACTCTCATTTCATTCATTCATACATTGGCGTGTAAAATGCTTACAGTTGTTTGAAAATAAAAAGAATCGAAAAAAGAAAAGATGCGTGGATGATGATCCTTGACTATGTTTTATTTAAGAATATATGGTACATTATATAAATATATAATCTAGCAAATATGTCTATAAAGACCTTGTCAACTGAAAATTGACGTTATGCACAATCTCAGTTGACTTTTGTCGTTAATCGAGATTCTTTGTTACATTTTGATTTAATTTCGAAATGAGTTTGCAGAATTCATCACATGTAAGCATAATATTGTCAAGATATTTTTTTTACACATATTTTATTATTGTGTAAAATTTATGTAAAATAACTCTTTAAATTGTAGAAATTTCACTCTTGTTGTTTGATGAGATCCATATAAATTACATATAATAAAAATATCAAAATCTATGTGCTAGTATAAAAAATTAATCACAAATCATGTTAAGAATTAATTTTAAATTATTTATTATAAAAATCAATAAAATTAATTACCATCATTAGCAATCTAATTGGTTAAAAGTATAAAAAGTATTTATACTGTAGCTACATATATTATTTTCTCTAAATTAATAGGTACTGTATGTCCTTGTAATTTTGTTAGGTTATTAGTTAAGTTCTTAAAGATTAAAAGTTAATTAAGTCTTTATGGTTTTAAAAGTTTATAACCGAACAATTCATTAAATGAAATTTTCATGAAAGTTTGCTAAATAACCATTTGCGAGCAAGTTATAACTATAACATGTGTGCGTCTCGTGGATATAGTCCAATATAAAGACTGAATATAAAAAGAATTAAATTACCCAATGAGTGATAATTACAATGCCATATATAGGGATAATCTCATTGAACCATATTGATTACTTACAAAACAAAAGTACAAATAACTTTACTTTGGTTGAGAGTAGGGCAGGGATATATTTATTAGACCAAAGAAGAAACGAAATGTAGGAATAATGTTGTTTTGTAACTTATGGAGCGAACAAAAAGTGGAATTAAAAATTGTTGGAAATATTATATAAAATATGTGTATAAAAAGTATAAAAAAGATCATGTAACAATATTATACAAAAGAAAATTTGAAATTAATCAGAATTTTATGAAAAATATTTAAATTATAGAAATCTAATTTAAAATATAGAAATTATAGGACCTCTAGATTAATTTAATATAAAAAATGTGTTACCAACCCTTCTTCCATATTATTGTGGTAATGGATAGAAGAATAATAGGCATATATGAACCAATATATATGTATGGTGTAGGAAATATGAGAAAATAATAAATTAATCCCTTGCTAGTGAAGTGCATGTGAAGTGAAGCAGAGTTGGTTTTGGTGATTAATTTGGCTAGTAGACAAGCACCTTTGCCTTAGTCAAAGCACTTTAGTTAACCTAAACCCAAAACCCATTAGAGATAAAGTGTGCAATTCCATCACACTTCACTTTCCGATGAAAACCACATCCCACATGATCTTGCTCTGGAAAATTGAAAGATCACAAACTCCCCTCATCAAAGGATCTCTTCACACCAATTCACCTCATTTTCCAGCCCCTTCTCTTCTCCCACTCCACTCCAAACACATATATTCTCTCTCTTGTTGACCCCACACCACTAGCCTCCTCACCTAAACTTAGTGTAAATATTCATTATTGGCCGACAAGTGTCAACCTTTGATTGATACACGCACATCCAGTCATGGCCCCATCAAAAGGTTCGAAGCTTTTGCTTGCTAAGGAGTTCCCATCATTCACTGTGCCATGTGTCCACTCATATGAGTATACTTCCATTCCTAACCTAACACTACTATTGAATTCACAATAGGAAAGAAAAGGTTAATGTGTGAGGTCAGGGAGGAGGAGGGGCTGGGAGTGAGCCAGTGAGTGAGGGACCCTAAATTATGGATCAAAAGCCAAACTACAGAGTGTTGTGCAATTATTCGCACCATGAATTTCATCTCGCAGCTAGCTAGCATGGAAGAACATATATATATATGTATATATATATATATATATATTCCCCCCATCCTTTCAAAAGTCGACAAAAAGAGAACATTAAAAAAATCAATCAATAAAACTTTTTTCATTAAAATCATCACGTTAAGAATATAGTATTAAACTTTTGAATGGAAGCATCTTAGTTACTTATTATTTTTTAGTAAAAATCTTTCATGTTTAATTCCTTAACAAAGTTTTTTTTTTACAAAATTATATATCTTTCACATGACTATTAATCTATTATAGAGAATAAAATAATTGGTATTCAAGATTTGAACTTCATAATTTATAACTTGATTATTAAATTCTTTTATATATTAAAAAACTTAAATACATTTGTTAGTAGAGATTAAGGGTTGATTGAACTTAAACATGTAATGTAACGATTTAGACTATCTAATAATTTCAGCTGTATCATCAATCCACTGTGTTTGAAGTGATGGTTAACATTTGTAAAAAGAAAATTAAATTAAAAAAAGTTTTGAGATAATAACGAAAATAAAAGGCATCATTTGGTATAAAATTCTTTTATGTGACAGATTCTCGCTGGATTACCTAAAAACAAAGAAATAAAACATAAAAAGCACACAATCTGAAAACCAAGCTCTCTCTCTCCACTCTCTCAGTACTCTTTCTATATTTTTTTTCTTTTTCTTCTTGTTGTCTTGTGTCTCGTTCTCTCTATGAGAATTGAGATACCGCCGCGAGAAGAAGAAGAAGAAGAAGAAGAAGAAGAAGAAGAAGAAGAAGAAGAAGAAGAAGAAGAAGAAGAAGAAGAAGAAGAAGAAGAAGAAGAAGAAGAAGAAGAAGAAGAAGAAGAAGAAGAAGAAGAAGAAGAAGAAGAAGAAGAAGAAGAAGAAGAAGAAGAAGAAGAAGAAGAAGAAGAAGAAGAAGAAGAAGGCATGAGAAACAGCATCCGGTGTTGCATCTCCTGCATTCTCCCATGCGGGGCCCTGGACGTAATTCGCATAGTGCACTCCAACGGCCGCGTCGAGGAAATCAGCGGCACCATCAAGGCCAGCGACGTCATGAAGGCACACCCCAAGCACGTCCTCAAGAAGCCTTCCTCCCCCTCCACCCAAGACGGCGTCGTTCCCAAGATCATCGTCGTCCCTCCCGACGCAGAGCTCCAACGCGGCAAGATTTACTTCCTCATGCCCCTCCCCTCGCCGCCGTCGGAAAAGAACAACCACCGCCAGAGGTCCTCCTCCTCGGGGAAGAAGAAAAGGAAGGAACACCACAGCGACAACAGAAACAACAACAACAACAATAACAACGCCATTTCTGTCGCCAACTTGCTCGTCTCTAATGAGCGCTACTTGACTGAAATACTCTCCGAGAAAGTTTCTACGCAGAGAGACAGAAGACGAGGACGTGTCGCCGTCTGGAGGCCTCACTTGGAGAGCATTTCTGAGTCACCATCACCTGATTATATGTAAACTACTGTAAAGGCTTCTTCTTATTTTCTTCAAGCTCTCCTTATATTATATTATATTATACTATATACCACTCTCAACATATATATTTCCACGTTCCAAACTCCAAACCCATTTCTTTTTTAATTTCAACAAAATAATCTCATTTCATTTTTCTTAATTAATGCAAACTTTCCTTTTGCATTTATTTTTTTATGGATAAATGTTAATTTATTAATTTTGTTATTAATATCCGTTAAGGGAATTCATCTCTCCGCTCTTCCTTCATCCTTCTCCAACTCCTGATGAATCTCATGTCTCCCTTTTACTTCCATGTAACATAATTTCTAACTCAGAATCTCATGTTAAAAAAAGAGAGGAATTAATAAATATAAATAATGAGATGATGATAATACTATGCGGTTTTGATATTAATTAATTACTTAGGATGGCCTAGAGATCAAAGTTGTAGATCATAAGAGGTCAATTTTATTGATTGCCATTTTTAAGCTTTCGTTATCAGCTTATCATGATATTGAGGGGGTAGTGTGTTGGTGTTTAGTTGGTAGGGTGCATGATTGATCGATCGAGGGGTATTATAATTTTGTAATTTTCAGGAAGGGATAAGCAGGGACTTTTGTGAGGGTTTAAATTTTGTTTAGCTTTTTAAATTGTTGATGATATGAACGATGATGGAGTGCACATGGAAAAGTAAACACAGCAAGAGTATGATTGAAACACAGGAGAAAAGGATCCCCACTCCTATTGTGTCTGGTTTTCGGGGCATTCTTCGTCGACGTTCTGTATTGGATCATAATGGAAGGTGATTGAGACGTGTGGTCGAATTTATGCCATTGCTACCAACGGAGTAATATAATCTATTCACGTTTATTCCCCTCGTTCGTTCAATGTAGTTGTAGTATTGTTCAATTCGACGGTGTCAGTCATTCTTTAACGCTAGCGACAGGCTGACATAATGCTTGCATCACCCTTTTGTACACAAATATATATATTATATGGTTCTTATAATAATAATTAATACAAATAGATAGCTTTTCCTTTGCATATATATATTTGAAGAAGAAATAAATCTTTGGGGTCCCCCAATTTGAGGGAGGACAGATTGATCGATGTCTAAGCAGTACTGTAAAGCTACGATGTACTTGGCCACAAAGGAAGGGTAAGAAAATGAAAAAGAAGAGTGTGGGTTGGATCATGAAAAGACCAAAGCTATTGAATTGAAAGTACCCTTTGTGACACTGTGCTTTCCACCAAAATAATTTTATTTCTAATGGTGCGTGGTAATTAGTGGGGATATGATAGTATATAGTATGTCTTTAAGCATTTGTTAGCGAGGATAGTGGGCGTGGCATCCTGTAAAGGTGATTGATTTTATACACACGGTGGATTGGCTGGACGGCAGATCATTGAGCCTTGAGCGAAGCTCGTGTTCTGATTCTGATTTATTTCAGATTCTTCTAATTTCTGATCCGAACGCATATATGCGGTTTGTACTTGCATGCCCTACCATCTGGGGCCAACAAAAAAAAGTTGGCAGAACTGCTTGATATATATAATAACAATGAAATGAATGAATGAATCATTGAAATGTGATCGTCTCATGGGATGTCAGTGTTGTGAGTGGATCAGGTGAACTCACTATATGTCACTAACCTGCTTGTCTGAATCTTCTCTGTACTCTCTCTCTCTGTTTCTTCCTCAGTAGTACTACTTCATTTCGATCTATGCATATGCAGATTTCAGCAACATAAGTACACCATTATTTTCATGTTTCACGATACTCCAATTGTTACCAGTTTACCACTAATACTTTTGTGTTAGACATTGTATCGAGCTGTTGTTTTGCTTTTGCTGAGGAGTGTGTGTAGTGATTAGTGAATGGCATGGGAACAAAGAAATCACACTGATGCAGTGACTCGTTGATTTTGAAAAGCTACCCCACTTTGTTACTCTGCATCTACAATAGGAGTTATCTAGAGCTAGAATTGGTCTCTGTATATAGGGTTTGATAGAGTATTAATTGAGGCTAACCCTACCATTTTTCTCTAGGACGGGACATCTCTAATTGGCGACATTCTAAAACTACGTTAAAAAAATGATATTTAGTGTTGTAAAGACATTGCAATTGTAGGTGTAATTAGTCATAGTGTTGAGGGTCGGACGAGTCATAAGGTTTTATTGTGTTTACAAGTGAGAAAATTATTTATTAAAATAAAAAATTTATGTTCAATTTTTTATTGTAAATATGATTAATTTTTAGGGAGTGATTTAAGAGACATCGCATGACCTCTAATCTAGAAAAAAAAAAGTTATCATAATAATGAAAAAAATAAATTAATAATTGACATGATAATAATAATAACCTATCACTCATTCACCATTTTATAGTTTTTCAAAATAAAATAATAATTTTAATTTTTAACTACGAACCAAGTCATTTATTCTATGGTACCTAATTAACATGTTCATCCTATTATTTTGACATATAAAATAACAAATGGTTAAAAAATTAAAATTAAAAATTCTTATTAAAAATGTAAACTTTAATATTATTGATATTTTTTCATTATAAAATTAATAAAAAATAATTTATGTATTTATTAATTATTTGATTATTACGTTAAAAGTAATGGTGAGTAAAAATGATAAAATAATAGGAACAAAAGGATAAAAATATAATAAAAAAAAGGATAAATATGTAGCTTTCCTTTCCCTCCTTTAGTGGTGCATCATGGTATAAGACTGGGAAAATATGAAAACGTGGAACGATATGAAATATATGATCATATTCACATGTGCAAACAGCGACTCACACTTGTGCATAATTAAGCTGGAAGTTAACAAAGTCTATGTCTCCACCTTTCACTTCGATTCGTTTCAATATATTAGTATTATTCTATTATTTTAGCATTTTAAGAAAATTTTCATGTCTCCATGTTGGAAATGTAATATATATATATATATATATATATATATATATATATCTGTGTGTGTGTGTGTGTATTAGGTGCTTATGCATATATAATACCCACTTTATAATATTGGCCTTCAAACAGTTGGAGATTAATTTGGTAAGCGTTATGCGGACCATAGCCCACACTTTTGTCTAGCTTTACAGTTCAAGCATTACACTGCTGAAACTTTATTTGTATGCCACAAGTATCATGATACTATAATATACATTCCTCACCCAAAAACATTAATTATATTCATGCAAGGAAAGTGAGTATATAGATTAGTCATTCATAAAAATATGTAGGAAGAAAATGAAACATTGGCATTTAGGAATGAAATTTTTTGGTATCAGTATCTAAATGTAAATGGATGGCTTATGTGGATAAGAATATCTGTTAAAAATCTTCATGGGTTTGTAGCCATCAAGAGGATCACAACTATTATGAAGTTTTTCACAACAATAATGGAGATTGGATTATATAGAGATTTTAGCTAGAGGGCATGGTATCTAATTTAGTAATTTCCACAAGTTTTTGTTTACTAAACAAATAAGTCCCTCAACCCTCTAACTTTCAGGGTGTTTTCCAAGTTTGGATGAGGATCAACTTGCTAAATTGGACAGATCAATTTTCGAAGATGAAATTGAAATGATAATTATGAGATTGGGACTTCGAAGTCTTGGTCCAAATAAATTCAAACCCTCGTTTTCTACCGATCTCAATAGAAAATATTGTCAATTCGGCTCATCAAGGTTGAGGTTTGAAGCATATTAGTCCAATTTGACTTACTTTGTGGTGAGTTAAGAAAATCACAACATGACTCAATTCATCACAGATTAGTGGATTAAATGAATTGATTTATCAAAATTTTAAAAATTAAAAATTCGAACAGGCATGAATATGACATCTATAGGATAACTTCCATCTTGAAAGTTTTTTAGTGTAAAAAAGAATAAATATAATCTTTCCAATCATCAAAGTTAAGGTTAACTTGATAGTTAAAAGGAAAATAATATGAATTTGAAACCTTCACATTAATAAAAAAAAACTAATAAATTGACAATTAAGATTGACTAATAAAAAACAATAAATCACAAATTGCTCAATAACATTTTGAATTGTTCATTTGAAGTTATAAGAAATATAAGTGATGCATAAGTCATTAATTCATTGTCAAAATTCTCTATTTTGAAGGCAAGGCTGAAAAAACATTGGTTAATAGGATTATGATATTGCATGTCTCATAACATAGGCAGACAACTGAAGCCTTTAAAACACAATAAAGAATAACAAAAGGCCATAAAAGAAAAACCCTTACGGAAAAATTGTTACAAGTTATTTATTTATTTTTTTTGTTAATTTTAAATGAGTTAAATGGGTCTATCTGATTCAAACATGTTTAGCCCCCAGGTTAAGTGAGTTGGCTTAATATTGGGACAAAATCATGAAAATAACTTGGTTCGGTTCAAACACTTGGTGGATTGGGTAGACTCACTCAGTTCAATTTACTTTGATACCTTTAGGAAATAATGGAAAATAAATTTTGTCAATATATAATATTTCAAACTCCTTCTAAAGTGAGGGAGCTTAATGATAACCTGGTTAGTTAGTGCAATGTCTCTTATAAAATTATTATTGAGATCATTGTGCAGAGAATTAGAGAAATGGTAGGTAATATTGTAAATCTTTGGTAAATTAAGTACTTGATCTTAGAAAGGAAAGACACCATTATTATTGCTAAAAAAAGAATCCACTCAACGAAGAGGAATGAAGGCAAGAAAGGCTGGATGACTATCAAGATAGACATGGAAAAGATAGGTGATAAAATTGATTGGTAGTTTATACTTGCTACTCTAAAATATATTTCTTTTCATAATATTGTTCTCTCTTGTGTGATACTGTATTTTTTCTCCATGATGCAAGTGCAATTGAATGAAGATGCTATGTAATAGTTTACTGCAACAGTGCAACGTACAGGGGATCAGGCATAGGGATCTTTTATCCCCTACATATTTGTTGTGTATGGATCATTTAATCTTAATTGGAATGTTTGACATCCAATTGTTGTTGACCTGGGGTTTGGCACGACGCCCAAACCTTCGTGTACACACACATACTTAGCTTGCTTGCACGATGAGCTTTTCATGGTGGAAAGCCACGTACAAGTGTATTTTCTCATTCCTTTCATCACCAGCATGTTTGGAGGATTCATGAATTGCAAGGTAAAAAGGAAATGGAGATTTTTATACTATCTTTTGGCATGTATAGGAGAAGTTTTGAGACTTTCATTAGTCCTGTAATTTAACTACAAGCAAAATGGGTTTCCAAACACTGAAATCAGTACATCACCATATAAGAAAAACCCACCCTATTTTACTGCTAATAAATAGAACGATAAGAAAATGATTTGAAATTTAAGATCAGTTCTCCTAATTACTACTAATTTAAAACTCATTTAGTATAAATAAGAGTGTTAATATTCTAATAATTTTGTTCAGCAGGAAGAAAAATAAGCACACAGTCACACACAATTGTGAATTAATCCGTTGTGATGAGATATTTTCTGTTGTAGTGAGTGTTGTGTGTAAAAGAAAGAAATATATTGTGTGACAAAATGCATCGATATTTTATTCATGGACTTTATATAAAAACAAAAGTGTAACAAAATTCAAACAGTATTATCTTAATCTTAAAATTAAACTGTTAGTCTCCTAAACCTAAAAGATAAAATTAAATCTTATCTTTATCCAAACAAATTTTCATATCATTTTAAAATCTAAATATCTTAAAAGACTTAAAATAAATATTAAATTCTTAAAAATAAATTAAATCATTATTTTCTAAATTAAATATATTAAGTATATTCTCAACAAGTTGATCTGTTGCCGCACATAGCAAATTTTAGTTAAAAAATAACAATAAATATTTTTTCTATTAATTTTTTCGGGGTGGATACGCATCCACGAGTCACGGCGCGTTTATTTATTTATTTAAGAAAACAAAACGGAAAAAGAGAGTGTAGACGCAACGTAAGGTGTAAATGAATACCCACACTGAATCTTAATCTTCACCAATCCCCGGGCACAGCTTAACGCCTTAAACCTAATATTTATTTTACAACCAACACCTAAAATGTGTCTTTGGATAAAAGATTGTAAATATGCATTTTGCAGAAATATCACTATCATTGTTTTTACGTTTAACTTATTCTTATCTGTTAAATTTACATAAAATTGTGTGTATCGTATTTTTAATTTAAATTCAAACATACATTTAATCCTAATCTTCATCTTTATTAAACAAACACTAATCTTATCTTCGTAACTTGAAACGCTTTGTATCTCGTTTTGCTTTGCCTCAGCATTATTATTATCAAAATCAAAATCAAAATCAAAATACCCAAAAAGAAGAAAAATACCAAACAGAATTTCGAGCCGTCACACACACCGCAAGTCAAGTCGGCAACAACGCGCTTTCCTCTCGCCCTCCAAAAACCAAAACCATCATCCCTCTACAACTTCAAAAAAATGAAAATATTTTTATTTCCCTATAATTTGAAAAATATATCAAAAGAACAGACATAGTAAGCAAGTAGTAGTATGATTTTAATTTGGAAATTTAAAATTTGAAAAAATAAAATAATTGGGTGTTTCCGATAGTAGTAATTGTAGCGGTCAAGCCGAGCCGATCCGATGACGCGAGCCACTCACACACTGGGGGTTCCCCCAACAACACGCGCCCCTCCCCGGCGACCGTACCGTATTATCCCCCACCCTTCCCACTCTTTCGCCTTGCCGTTTCGCTTTCTCTTTCTCTTTCTCTTTCACCTTCTCTTTTCCCCTTTCACTTTCTCTCTTCAAACCCTAATTTCCTTTTTCCGATGCCGGACTTCCACGACTCCCTCCCCACCACGCCGCCGCCGCCGCCTTCCCGCCCCGTCCCCGTCCGCGAGGACTGCTGGTCCGAGGAGGCCTCCGCCACGCTCGTCGACGCCTGGGGCCGCCGATACCTCGAGCTCAACCGCGGCAACCTCCGCCAGAAGGACTGGCAGGACGTCGCCGACGCCGTCAACGCGCTCCACGGCCACACTAAAAAGACGCACCGCACCGACGTCCAGTGCAAGAACCGCATCGACACCATTAAGAAGAAGTACAAGATCGAGAAGGCTAGGGTTTCGGCCTCCAACGGTACTCTCTCTTCCCCTTGGCCATTCTACGAGCGCTTGGACGCTCTTATCGGCCCTAATTTTAGCGCGAAGAAATCCACCTCCTCGCCGTCTCCGTTGCCGCTGGTGGCTCTTCCTTTGCTGCCGCATCGGAAGAACCAAAACCACAACCCTTCCTCTTCTCTTGCGATTTCGGTGCTGCCAACGGCCGTCGCGCTGCCGCAGAAGCGCTCTGCAGCAGCGGCGATGGACGAGGGTTACTTCAGGAGGAATTACTCCGCCGTGGCTGCCGCGGCGGCGGCGGCGGAGGCTGATGAGGAGGATGAGGAGGAAGATGATGAGGAGGCGGGGGATTTGGAGGAGGAGGAAGAATGTGAAGAGGAAGGGAGAGGGAGCGAAGTGGAGGAAGGGGAGAAGGAGAGGGAAGGGATGAGGAGGTTGGCGAAGGCGATAGAGAGGTTTGGTGAAGTGTATGAGAGAGTGGAGGCACAGAAGCTGAGGCAGATGGTGGATTTGGAGAAACAGAGGATGCAGTTTGCTAAAGATCTTGAAGTGCAGAGGATGGAGATGTTTATGGACACACAGGTTCAGCTCGAGAGAATCAAGCGCGGGAAAAGATCTGTCTCTAACGGTGAGATACACAACATTTCTCTGCCCCCCCTCCTTTTTCTTTCCCTTTTGGCTTGATTTGATCACACGTTGTACATTTTAGTATTTTGTTTTCAACGAATGAATGATGTTTTGGACTTGAGGATAAGTGGGTTGCTAGAGGATTCTTCAGTGAGTTCCTTTTTGGTGGAAAAAGAAAAATAGATTGTTTTGGACTCTGAATTGGTAGAGGGTGCACTGAATGCTCTGAATTGGTTGTCTTTCTTGTAGTCCTGCAATTAAATATACTAGCATGTGGTGCACTTTACTACATCGTTTTGGCAGGTTATTTATATCATAGTTTATGGTGAGATATTTTTTTGTGAACTGTTTTTCTATAAAAATGGTTGAGGCTTTGAACTCATCATCTTAACTTTAAAGCTTATGGTTCTGCAAGATGCAGATGGTTTAGTATTATAACGGCGTTTTCAAGCTTTTGTGACATTGACAATTAACGTGAGGGGCTAGTGGCCATGTTAAAGCTTTTGACTGAACTGTCCTACTTAAATGAATTCTCATTGTTATTTGTTTTAGTATGACTTCTTATTTTGGAAGTCAGCTTGTATTTTATGTTCAAACATACAAATCATGTATTTCACAATAACTTCTGCAAACAGATGAGTCTAGTTATGTTTACTTTTTTTGTCTGTCTTTGTGGTAGTAGTGTGTTGAAAATTCTCACATTCAAAGCTTTGTTTATTAGTTTTGCATTCAGTGGCTGTTGTTAATATTATATTTCACTTTCCTTTTGTATCTGATTGAAATAGAGCCATGCATGGTAAATTGGTACTGTACTTCTATTTTTATAAATGCATTGCCAAACCATGTGTGGTACATGTGTGCTGTATTTCAACTTTCATAGATGTGACGCAGTTTGGGTAGTTGTTGTGGGCTAATATGCAAGCTAAAGAGGGGGAAACATGTTGATGGTTAAACTCTTGGGTATTTCTTACACACTGATATTGATTTAAGGGATAGGAAGTATTACCATGCAGCTACTTAATTTATGGAAATTAGGAATATGATGACAGTTGTGTTAACTAAAAATAACATACCATTGATAACTCAAGATTTCTTGGCCACATTGAGAAATATTGTCCATTTCATCCCTTTAATAACAAGAAAGGCTTTAGGCATGTTATCTACAGACTTGTCATGTATATTAAAAACTATAATGAAAGGAATTTAGAACTATTTTTACAAAACGACTTTAATTTAATGAGTTACCTTTATAAATTTAAGGTCACTTGTGGATTCTTGAATCTGTTGGAATTTGGAATGGTTATTAGAAATCTTGTGATTTGGCATAGTTGAGCCCCAAATGGCATGATGGATTTAACTTTCTCATGTATATTCTTCATCAACTGAGGAGGAATTATGTGATCTTGTAAACAATGAACATTGGACTCGTACAGATTTTCCTCCAGTTTGCTGCATGGTCACTTATTGACTGTGGGTTAAGAGTCTGTTTGGTTTCACTTATTTAAATTAAAATAAGCTGTTATAAAATGTTTATTGTGTGTTTGGATGCAATCTTACAAAAAAAAAAAAAATAGGAATGTTAATGAGCTATCTATCTTGTGCCCATCACGAATCAATCTCAGTCCACTTCCATTCCAACTCAGTTATGAGATACAATTGATATTACGCAGCTCCAACACTGTCCATGTAGTTTGAATTCTCAAAGGAGAATCTTCATTGTGCTCTCTAGTTATTTGTACATGTCATCTTCTATCACCAGACATAGGTAATGGTGGAGTCTGGCTGGAAACTGCATCTATCATCTGTACTGTTCAAGTCTTCAAGAAATGTACCACTAACCAGTACAAGCACTGTAACAATGTCCCAGACTTTCTATCTGTGTGAAGGGTGCTGGTATTTGTAAAGGATGGATTTGGGTCACAGATAAAAGGTTGGGGATGTTGTTTACATGGATATCCAACCGAACTTTTGATTGATTAACCATCCTTAAATTAAAATTCATCCTGTCCATCCAGCTCAATAAACATTAGTATAATTGGGTGGAATAGATTGCATTTAGATATGGACATATATTTATCCCTAATTTATTTGGAGGTGCAAAATAAGGGTAGGACTGAGGTATCCAAGTTTAACAGGAACTGTATAGCTTGGTGTTTTTGGTGTGGTGCAACTCCTGTCTTTTTCCTCCTGATTACAGATACTATTCAGCATTATAGGGAAGTTAGAAGGTATCTCTGTGATTAGCTTGTTAAATTTAGCCCCAAAAAAGACTAGAAAAGTTAAGAGACAATTTTAGAGAAGTATCTAATATCTAATATGTATGAATTCAAATTCGGCAAGAATGCGATGTACTGAAGTAATGCTGACCTGGAACCTTAGGGATGGTCCTATGCTGAGAACATGAAGTGTGTGGATGAAAGTTTGATGCTAGCTGTGGCTTTGACTCCCTTTAGTTGGGTTGGCTTGGCTTGGCTTGGCTTCTGGTTACTTGTCCTTATCTTGGTTGATCCTTTTAACCACCCCAGTTTTCTTGTATTACATTTATAGAGTGATGAGTTACTGGTTTGGAAGGTATGGGGTTTTGTGGAAGTTTAATTTTTGCATAGGAGAAAAAGAATAATGGGAGAACTGGAAACCTGTAGTCTGTAGAGTTAGTAGGCTAATTCTTTTGGTGAAAATTTCAGTCATAATATTCATAAAAATAAATACAATGGGGAAAATGGCAATAATACATATGCTTATAAATGTTGTCTTATTTTCTTACTCTGTTTCTTATGAGTGGTTATATGTGGTAGGGCTATAGTTTATATCCTTTGTGTGGCCTAAAATGTAAGTAGACAATTATTTTTTTGCTTGAAAAAATGGTAATATTTCTCCTGTGTCTTTTTTTCTTTTTCAAATTTACTTGGTTCGATTTCAGACTAATGCTATCAAGTGTAAACTTTCTAGGTGTTTTGAATTTAAGAAAAATGCTATTAAGATGTTCTGTTCTTAATGTTAACATAATTTGTGATGATACTATTCAATAAATAAGTAGTTATTGATGATTTTTGGGGTTTTAGTTATTTTTGTCTTAAGTTTTTAAGCATTTGTCTTAAAAAAGGGTAGCAATCAATGATAGTATGATACAAGGTTTTGATGGAATGAGTACTAGTGTGTTTGGATTTTCGTTCCTAAGCATGTACATGGAAAAGCAAGAATTAGTTACTTATTGGTAAATGTACGTTAGGCTCCTTTTCAACAATAGAAAACCAAACACACGTAAGCTTGCTTTATCTTATTGATTATTCTGAGCAAGATAATGGCTTTAGATTACTAATCAATCCAAGATAATAGTATTCTGATACGTGAAGGAATAAGTGTCATTTCATAAAATGATAAACATGGATGATGGATCTGAGATAACCGGGTAAAATTCAACTGATGAGGATACAGATACAATTCCAACTTCCATCCATGGTTAGCATTTACAAATATCTTTTGGTACAAAGATCTGGAATTCTTGTATACCCTGTTGTTATGCTCTTGATTATTAGCTTTTGAGAAATATTCCTACTCAGCCATTTATGTTTTTTGCTTACAATTCATTGCATGTATAGATATTATCCAGCTGCTCAAGCTAAGGTGTTGTAAGTTTAGAAAAGATTTTTTAGCCTTTACAATTATGTAGTGGCTTGACTGCAGTAAACGTGTCCTTTTCTTTGACTTGAAACATACAGTATAGTTTTGTGGTTGTAGGAATCTTGATGGTCTACGATATGATCTGTATAACTAGTGATGACAACTTGTGATAGAACATGTCTCAATTTACACGACTCGCATCTCTGCTGAACTATTTTGACAAACTTGTTCGTGGCTGCAGATATGTATAGGTAGCCAAGTGGGCGATGGTTCGTTGACGGTGCTTGAAATGCTGTCTTGTTGGTGGGAAAGTACATATCTTCAGCTGATATACTGTCATGAGGGAATATCTCCAATAGAAGTTTATTTTGGAGTAATTTTGGATTCTTTTAGCTAGCCTTTAATTTGTTTTTATTAGTCCTTATAAATTAATTCAGCAAATGTTCTAAGCCTAATTCGGCTCCGATATAGAATTTGCTCCAATGTATAACACTCTTATGCCAAATGTCTTCCTTTGTCCCTTTTCAATACCTGATTGTTTCTTTCCAAACGCTAAGATAGGTAGATATTAGAGAAGGTGCATAAAAAACAATATTTGAACATCAGTTTTACTTTTTTTTTTAAAACAACTTTAGAGTCCATTTTGTCACATAAGAAAAACACCTAGGTCACCAAAAGTGAAAATAAAATAAGGCGTATAAAATTCTTTATGCTTAAAATTTAAAATATAGCCAATATTGGAGAATACAAATTCAGACTAAGAGTATGTGTGTGCCGTGTTTGAACTCTTTAAATTACGAAATTCTGATTGTTTAGCTAATGTTTGATTATGAGCCTTACACCCGAATTATGATTAATATAAAATGTATTATTTAGCAATGCAAGTTTGGATTATTTATTGTTTTACGACATTCAATATTGGAATTTTGTTCAATAAACCATTGGTCACCGTAGTGTTAGACAAGATTGGTGTGTTAAAATGCTTCTATAAAATTCTACTTGTTACTTTTATATTAGTGGATGTTTTGGAAAACCTCGTTCGTTACATGTTTTAATGTTTATGTACCACTTCGTTACAAAATCAAAAGCTCGAGATTGGTAATAATCTACCAAACTTGTGTACTTATTCACTAATTTCTTAATAATAGTAATTTTTAATAATTAATATATTTAAAAATTATAAATAGAGACATTAAGCTCATGAGTCATCGAGGAAGGAGACCAAAATTTCTGTAAATCAATTTGAATTTATGCCAAGAAGATATACCATGGAAACTATTTTCTTTATGCGACAATTAATAAAAATGTATCGAGAAAAGAGGAAAGACTTACATATAGTGTTTATAGATCTTGAGAAAGTATACGATAGAGTCTTAAGAAAAGTTTTATAGTAAATTTTTGAGAAGAAAAAAAATACCATTTAAATATGTTAATGCAATCAAAGATATGTATGATGGACTACTACATTGTGAAAACTTGTAATGAAACATCAAGGTATTTTCCTATCACGGTAAGTGTACACCAAAGTTCGACTATTAGTCCTTATTTCTTTGTCTTAGTGATTGATGAACTAATAAAAGATATTCAAGAGAAAGTGTTGTGGTGTATGTTTTTTCCAGATGATATTGTGTTTATTGATGAGACCAAAGACGGTGTTAATAGAAAACTTGAATTGTGGAGAAACATTTTGGAGTCTAAAGGACTCACGATAAGTAAAAACAAGACTAAGTATATGAAGTATGAGTTTTAGCTGGTAAGAGATGGTGATCAAAACCCGTGCATCTACTAGGTCAAGAAGATGTAAATAATAGAATCAGAGCATGGTGGATGAAATGGTGAAGTGCATCTGAGTTGTTGTGTGACCGTAAAATTCTCCTTAGCTAAAAGGAAAATTCTATAAAACAACTGTAAGACCTGTAATATGAAGTTGAATGTTGGTTAACATATAGGCAACATGATCATAAAATAGGGGAAGCAAAAATGAGGATGCTAAGGGGAATGTGTAGTTATATGAAGATGAATAAAATAAGAAATAAAGATATTCGACAAAAGGTAGCAATAGTACCACTGAGTGAAAAGATGAGAGAATATAAATTGAGGTGATTTTGACATGTAATGAGATGATCCTTGAATGCTCTCATAAGAGCAAAAGTTTGTTACCAAGATCTCGACACAAAAAGAGGTAGAGATAAAGCGAAACTTAAATAGGAAAAGGTAAATAAACAAAACTTAATAGAATGAGATATAGATTGATGGACGATATGTCTTAGGATGAAGTGGAAAAAAGTATAAATTTAATGGAGAGTTAAACCTATTATTATTTTATGTTCTAGATGGTCTCTTTTTAATTTTTTTCATCTTCATTTTCCCCTCTCCTTCGTTCACGCCTCTTTTCTTTTCTTTTGTCTTATTTTTCCTTTTTCTTCCTCTCTCTTTTCCTTTTTTTTTTCAACTTCATCGCACCTATCATTGGATTCATCTACTCTCGATCACAATTAATTTAATTAAAGGTATTGTTGATGTTGATGTTTTTGATAATTTTCAATATCTCTCGAAGGCATGTGAACCTCAGCATCCGTGTGCTAGCAATAGCATTGTTAGAAGAATTGGAGAAATTATTTCTGATGTAGATAACTTGGTCTGGTCCCACACTCTCACATAGGCAAATAAGATTAAAGATAGTTTAGCAAATTTTGCTTTATCAATAGATGGTTAGGTTAAATTTTTTGAATCTGTTCCTTCTTTTATTTTAAATGTTTTTAAAGCTGATGTAAAATTTACTGATTCCTCGCCGTTTTAAAGGGGGACTTTTGTCCCTCTTCTTATTGTTCAAAAAGAAAAAGAAGCTAATTATGCAAACACGCCATAAAAACCTTGGTGCAAGTTTGCATTTTCGATCTCATGTTGAAGTTGCTGCCAGTACGTGCTACACCACTGCAGAGAATCTAAACTCTGGTGAAATGACAACCAATAAAGGCGTTACACATTGCTGTATGTAAAAAACAAATAAGCAAAAATAAGGATTGGATCTAAAATCTAAATCACAAGATTTTTTTGGTTACAAAATGACAGGAATGGTAGTTCATTTTTTTTTTTAAATAGTTTAGTTTTTGTTATATGTTTCATTTCAGAGTTTAATTTTCAAGCGATTTTAGTGTTTATCACTCCTTCATGAATTGCGACGTTGAAATTATTATTTTTAAATAAAACTTAATGTTTTATAACAAAATAAACATGCAGGTAATAAGATGTGTAAATTCTTCTTGTCTATGTTAAAAAAAATACATAACAAGCAAAGCATCCCGATTCCCAATCCCAAAAGAAAATCTCGACTGAGTTTTTTCTTCTTTAAAGTAATAATTTCATAAAATTAAAATAACATATTGCCAACTCTTTAAATATATTTTCTATAATTTAATTTCCAAAAAAGCCTAAAAGAAATATGACTTCTATGTAGTTTTAGTTAATAAGTGGTGAGAAATATATGCATGAGGATTTTTATTTTTTTTTTTTGAAATTCATGAGGATCTATTTAATTGTGAACAAATTGAATAGTCAAAATTATGGGGGAAATGGTTGAAAACTGCAGTGCCTATTTACATGTCTGGTTTTCTATTGAGAGACCCCAAAACAATCGTTGAATAAAAAATAATGAATTTTTATTTTTTATAAAACACATTAAGATGTACATTCGTTTAGTTCAACACATCCTATAACTTTCCTAATTAACTCTTCTAATGGGTATACTCGATATCCAAATGAAGCCCATTAAGTACTTGCAAGATGACCACACACACAGTACTCTCTGGATATCTTAAACGCATTTCTTCCAACACAATGCCTCACAATGCCTCAAATGCAGCAACCTTTTTGCTTCTTTAAGATGTATATAAATTACACTAAATATCATAGATCATCATCTAAAATAATGACCATATGACAGATCCCATTGTTAACAGCTTCAAAGATCAGCAGGAAAACTACTGTTTAAGAATTATATAATGGAGTTTATCAAAATGAGAATCGATAAGAGATTTGTTATGAGATTGAAGATTTTAATTATTGGATATTTGGATCATGCGTGATTGCCATTTGTGTGTGCATGTGTGAGACTTGAGAGAGTAATATATAACAGTGTTCATATAAGTAGTAAACGTCTATAAATCTAGCCATTCGATCTTACCGTTTCTATTTTGGGGATGATGTCTAATATGTGAAAAGAACATACAAGGTTGAACTTCGATCATATATTTAAGACCTACAAACTTGCTCCAAAAGGATTATTCTGATGTTCAGAACTACGTACTAATTAAGTGGGATAATAATATTTTTCTTTGATAATTTTTAGTTGAAGCAGAAGTACAGTAGAGATGATACTTTTACGACATGCTCTCGTTCACTTTGGCAAAATAAATCCCCAATCCAAGTAAGTCGTTCTTGCAGTCCTGCATGCAAAGAGCATTCAGCAAAAGTGACTTGTTACATTAATCACATCCTTTTGATGCTATAACTCATAGTTTAATACCCACATAATCAGAGTGAGAAGTCACTATTAAAATTGCTTGGAATATATAGAAGCATTTTCAAAAAACTTATAGCCATTATTGGATGTATGCAAATATACATTCAAAACATGAGAAATTGCATAATGACTGATCAGAATATGCGTTTCCACTCATTCAACTGACCAAACCTCTTTAGTGTACGTACGTTTAAAACTTGCAGATACTTAAAGAGATTCGGTATATAGTCATGCTATATGGTGCGAAAACTTTTGGACCAATGCAGTACCGAATATTGTAGTCATATAGACATGGCAATATTAACCAAAAAATAAAACAAAGCTGTAATTTGTTTGGGTGAAATCAAAGACATCACGGTGCATGTTTTCATCCAACTTGTTTGGTACCATAAAAGTTTTATCCTTCGGTGTAATGTAATTTGCATGTTTAACTTTTAGGATAAAGTACATTCTATTTTTATTTTTATTTTTTTATAGTTTCACGCTTTAACTTATATATCTTGTACTTTGTATCACAGGGACCTTATTCATTCTTTTTGCAACACTTAACACTCAATATCCTTTATTTTTATTTAATTTAGCTACAGTTTTATATTTATTAATCACGATTTTAACTGTAGTTATATCATTTTTTATATAATCCAAACTTTAGAGGAGTTTAGTGATATATAAACAAAAAGTTTTAAAAAGTAACTTGAGAAAGTAAGAAATTACAATTATAATTTCCCCTAATTTTAACGATAATTATATATCTATTAGTTTGATTGAGTTATATAGCAGCAAATATATTTTTTCCTTCCCAACAACCCTTTCATCCTAGGAAGATTGTTTCAAATTTTAGTGGTTTTACTTGGAGAAAACAATTTTCCTATAGTTTAATCAATCAAAATCCTAGTTAAATTTTACTTGGGAGAAAATAAATGAGAATGATACAGTGTGAGAGTGGTATGTGTGTGGATAGTTAAATGGACAATGGTGTTGAATATAAAGTCGAAAAAGGATTATTTTTTTTGAAAGGAAAAAATAATTATATGATGAATTTATAAATTTATTCAATTCAGTTTATGTTAAGTATAATTAGGATGTCGATACATAAATGTGATTCAAAAAAGGACTTCTTCAAGAGGAAGACTCAACAATAGACTGGACTTTCCTCTGGAAATCTAAGAAACTTCTATACCACTGAAACCAATATAATATGTCGTTCTTGCAAAATCTTATTGATCAACAATATTCAAACAAGAGTAACCTTGAAAAGAAGAATTTTTGGTCCAAATCATGATCTCAATTGTGTACTCTTTAACATTCACTACAAGATTAAGGAGGTATGGTTCTTCATATACTTCTATATGGTCATATGAACTTAAAATTATTTTCAAGAATGAAAAGTTGGACTATGAAATTAAAGGCTAGTTGAAACCATTAAAATTCTTAGACTTGGGTTATATATAGCAAACATAGAAGTAGTAAAGTTTTCATTTACTGACAGGATGCTTAACCCCTGGAATGTGTTTATTAATGTAGCAAGGCCAGATCTTGAAGTAAGGCCTTGAAGAACTATAAAGCCCCATTTTGGGACAAACCAAAGAAAAAGGTATTGGGACTAAGATGATACACAAGTCATAACTGCCCCAACAAATAGATGAATTCAGTTGGACTTGAAGGAGAGTGTCGTAACAGTGTATAGAAGGATAGAGTCCAATTAGTTCTAACTTTATAGATAATACACCTTTCATGCTTGCTTGATGTAGATCCATCTTAATCCATATTCACTCTGTATTGGGCATGTGCGGATTCCAAAAAAGGCCATATAGGAAATTTGGACGATTTACCATTTTATTTGATTGTTTAGATTTGATAAATGGGTTGAGGTATCTTTTGTACTTTTATCAATAAAAAAAAAAATCAATTAACACAGTGTCTACATATAAATACATGGATAAATTTACAAAAGTGTTTTTATGGTATAAATTTCATTTAAATTTTTCCTCATTTTTTTAACTTCTAAAGAACACTTTTTAATTATATAAAAAAGTAAAACTTATCCAACGTCACTATTATACACCTTTAAATTTTTCTGAGATTAAGCTTAAACAGGCATATGTATACTTAAAATTGACTATTGCAAGGTAACAGCATGCACGGCACCCTAAAAACCAGTAAGGTTTTACATTTGTTTTATAACTTTTCAAATGAATATGGTTGGTACTTTAATTATGAGGATAGTTACTGTCCACCATTTATTGATTATTCAATTTGTAATTGCTTTTTTTAAAAGTTTATTAAATATAACGATGCACAAAACACAATTATCAACTGTAAGTGATACATCATAGATATCAACTAACTTAGTCTAAACATTTGGCTCATGATGATATTATATTTATATGTATATATACACTAGATTCTGAACGCTTTTGCTGTATACACTAGCTAACAAACATTGACGTGTAGGCACCATACATGGTGCAGATTACACAGTTAGTTGGTTGGTGTTATCACTATAATAAAGATTTATTCACTAAACTTTTATAAAATAATTATTTACTAATAGTTTGTCATTCAACTTAAGAAAAAGTAATCTGTTGGTATTATTGATCTACCATAACTGTATGAGACATTATATCAATGAATAATTTGATCGCCATACCCATTATTGTAACTAAAGTGTTGATGTTTCAAATTAAGTCCAATACAAAATAATTCACGGAAATTAAGGAAAACTTGTTAAAAATATTTTTGAAGACAGTTTATATAGGACATAGTAAACAAATTGTTATTTTCACAATTACTTATGCAAATGTTTGAAGACAAAAACAAAGCCAAAAATAATGTGATATTTTTGCAATTATTTATAAAACATAGAGAATGGAAAAAAAATATTTTCTTAAAGCAATCAATTCTTCGACTTTTAAATTGATTCAATTCTTGACACAATTAATTAACTTTTAATATGGTTATCCCTATTTTATATAATTGATAAAGCCTTAAATCAAATAAAATATTCTAGCTACTTGGATTAAATGCAGAAAGGTAGCTATTTTGGTTTTTTATGCACAATTCTTGATCTGATCTCCTAAAAATTACTTTTGCCATCAAGGATCGTGTGAGGTAGGTCAAAGTTAGCTATTGGAGGTTATATATACACTTTTCTTTTTTTATCAAAACAGATCACATATATACTTTCATTCCAATATCTTATTTCTCAAGTAATAACCTAACAGGCTAAGTCAATTTTGCATATAACTTGCTTGATTAGCTCAGTGTATTTTGCATATTCGCAATATAAGCAATGCACACCTTATTGGATATATCAATATCAAATATTATAAAGTTTTAACTTTTAACTTAATTAGACATCTCAAATCTTAAAAATTCATTACAATAGCAGGAAGCCTTATTGATAGATCACAAAAAGGGAAGAAAAAAAAGGAAGAGAAGAACCATGAAGTTGATTTCTGAACAAAAAATATTTTGTTCAAACTTAAATATTTTAACTATAACCATATAAAAATGTATAAAAACTTAGTTTAATTTTGATATATTGTTAGTATAAGTTTTTTATACTATTAACTTTTTTTTACTGACTAATTAAGCAAAAATTTAGGTATATTTTTTTAAGTATTTATTATAAAAATCAAAGATTTTCAATGATATAACAATTTAAGATTGTTTGAAAAAATAAAATACCTTTACATTCAACAAATTATCATTAAAAACTAAAAATTATTACTGCTATCTTAATTAATTTGTTCATTTTTGGGTATATAAAGATAATATTCAAGTAAACCAAGAATGTTGAATTTTAGCAAGTAATATTCCATTCTATTATGAGAAAGATCAGGGTTAGGAGTGTTAATCAAATTGGATTGACCCGATGAATTGAACAATCCAAATTAAACCAATTAAATTGGTTTAACTATTGATTTTTTTTTCAATTCAAATTTAATTCAAAATTATTAGATTTATCTTTTTGCAACCTGAATCAATTCAATGATTTGATTAATTATTTTTTTACTTTTAGATTAATACATTTTAGTCTTTAGAACATTTTTTCTTCTTCTACTTTTGTCCTTTCTTTCTTTTTCAATCATTTCGATCTTCTTATAATTTTATCTAGTGTTACTATGTGTTTTAATTTGGTTTTTTCTATTATGTATTTTTATTATATTTTCAATAAAGAAATTAGTAATATATATACAGTTATAAAAAAATATAAAATAAATAATTAGTCATTAACATTGTTACCTTTCATTAATTTAAAATCAAATATTTATATAAAATAAATAACAAATAAAGATAAAAACTTGAAAAAAATATATAATAACTATTTTTTTTCATAACCCAATGACTTGAACCAAACAAAATGATCTTAATTTAACTGAATTGATTTGGTTTGGATTGATTGAAATATAAAAAGAAATTAAAATCCTAAACAAACCAATTTAATTCAACATGTGAGTATTCCTAATTTGGATGGAAAGATGAGAGAGATGAGAAAAAAAATATAGAAAGAGAAAGTGATGAATAAGCTAAGTGATACAATGCAAGTAAAAATAAAATGAAAGTAAAAAATGTATATGTTAAATAATTTCCTTTTTTATGATAGAATATCATTCAATCACATCTATCTTAGTCTACTTTATCATGGACACGATTTTCTACTGACCACGAGACAATGTTAATTTATAGGATGCCAACATTCACCCTGCTCAGGATCTAATATGAGGTATTAGGAATGGGACAGCGATGTATGATGTGAGAGCATAATTTCAAGTAAATATTTGGTTGCTCATATTGCTATGTCACTGACTTTGTGATAACTATAAGATTAGGTACAAGTTGAAGGAAAGTTTCTCTATGTACGACCTATAAGAAATTGAAATATATGGATTGGAAAGAATACATTAATTGAGGTTCATTATTTGAAACCTTACATGGACATGGAAGTATATACAGAAAGAGGCAGGGAGGGAAAGATTACCGAAACAACGTGGCCCATTAAAATATAATAAACTCATTTAAAAATAGTAAGTTTGCAAGCCATTTTTAGAAGAAGACAAGTTCATGCACACTTACATAGCTATGTATGGCCTGAACCTCAACGTCTAACTGAGATATCCTTCCACCAGAACAATCTGGTAAGTTTGAGCTTATGATTGATCTAGTTCTCTATATCTACATTATGTACTTCCTTTTTATTTTATTTTATTTATAAGAAAAAATTCACATTTAATTTTATTTGTCTTCCCTTTCTTCTTTTAGAAAATATTTGTGATTAAATTATACTTATGAGGACTGGATAGAATTTTTTAAGAGACAATAAGTATATATAGACAATCTAATGACAAAGAGTCAAACAAGAAGGAAACGTCCAAGGTCATTTTCGTGTAATCTCTCCTCACATTCACAAATGGCTAGATTAAGTACACATTCTAAACATATATACATATGACCATCATTGAACAAACCAACGTTTGTGTGGATGCTGAGAGAACAAAAAGATAAAACAATTAACTTTTCTACCATGTTTCTAACAAGACACAATTTTTATGGACCACATTACCGTACTAATTGTCTTAAAGAAGGATTCTGTTTTATTAATTAAAACACGTATTCGTTTAAAATAAATGACCGAATTCAAGTATGTTTCAGGTTCTACGTCAATTTGTATGAATAACATGCAACGTATGATATATCAAGCTCGCATGACCATGGGGAGCAAAGACATCTAGCATAATCAGAAATAGGCCCAAAATCAGCATAAAGTGCCTACCTGAGAAGTATTTAATTAGGAAACTGCAATAACAGTGTTTTGAATGATAAGAGAGAGAAAGAGAGTGAAAAAGAGGTGACGAGAGAGAAGGTATCCTTTCGACTCTAATTATTATTCTTTGCAGTCTTTAGCTGGTAGTATATTACTCTAACTAAACAATTTCTCAATCAACGATGGAAATTTAGGGTTTGTTTGTGTAATGCTTTTAGGGTTTGTGTTATGTATACTCCATATGCATCTCCATATATAGCTGACATTTTTTTTTACTTATAAAAAGGATTCAAATTTCCCAATTAATTATTTGTTGAGTATCATATATAGTGATATGATAACCTTTGTTAATCTACCTACCGACCCACAAGTAATCACTGTGTGTCCTATCTACACACACAAGTGGTTTGTCGCATTTAAATTCAAACATAGCATAAATTAAGTCACTACTTAATTGATATTATATGGTACGAAAAAATTACCATCCATCGATCGATTCAAGTGGCCAATTGCTTGAAGGACTTTGGAGCATCATGAGGGCCCTTAAGTTGGTTCTTCTTCTTCTTTTTCTTGGTGTATGGTATCCCTCTGGCCTTTGCTTGACACTCCTTGACTTCGCGAAGGTACACGCGAATAGCTCCGCTTCCAAAGGGATTAGACTCGGGGGAGCCTCCGTGCTCCTCATAGGCAGCCCTAAGCCGTCCGATGAGTGCATCCAGACTCCCCCAAGCCTGTCTGAGAGGACAGGTGCAGGGTGCGGGCGGGTCAGGCTGCCCGAAAAAGATGCAACCGTGCAAGTGGACCTTGGTCTTCCCAAATTGGTCAAGGTAGCGAAGGAACTCAAGCACGTGGTTGAAGTTGCACTGTGACAGCGAAACTGGGGGTGTCTGGTTCTTCAAGTACTGGCCAAAGGTGTTCCAGTCTCGCCGTTTCTGCGATTCGTATCGGCTCAGAGGGGCCACCGCCGGCTGCTGATGATGCTGATCGGAGGTTGCGGCGGCTCGTGACGAGGACGCGAAATCGGTATGCATTTCGCCGGACATGGTGGCTGGAAATTGGAATAGGTAGAAATAAGACACAAGAGGAGGTGAAAGAAAAGAATGTGTTAGTGCAGTGGAGAAAGATGAAAATCACATCTCGGGGTCTTTTGAGAGGACATGTTATGGGCCCTATCTCAAGCTGCTTTTGTTCCCCTTTTCCTACTCTCTTCTCTCTCATATTTCTAGTTCCACTTTTTACATATTTGCACTAACTTATTTATATATATATATATATATATATATATATATATATATATACATACATGATTTTGGTTTTGTTTTTTTTCTAGATTCAAAAATATTGAAATATGTAAGTAATGTTATATGGCGTCATCGATAATATATGATCATCGATCATCATTTCGATCGTAGTAGCTAGGCATAAATAATCAAGACCTTATCTAATTATTTTATTGTTTTTGTCTAATTCAAGGAAGCCAAATGGAATTAGCCGGTTACCTTGTAGTTGGTGCTTTGTGAGCTAGTGAAAATTTGGTAAATTGTTTTTAGCTTGAGATTCTGGTCTTCTATTCATTTTATTTGTTCATATTGCCTAATGCAAAAGGTTATTATGACTCATATCTGAACGTGTGTAGGGGAAGGGGGAGAGAGGGGGGGGGGGGGGGGGGGGGGGGGGGGGGGGGGGGGGGGGGGGTGTTGAGTGCACTTATATTGTTTAATTTTGTGTTACATGTAAATTTAATTAGCAAATTACGTATGGGTGAAGTGTTTAAATTAATTGGTTTGGAATTTCTTTAGCTTTACATAACAATAATTGTAAGCGCATCTTCTGTGCTGCAATTCAAAAGCGTTTTTGTGACAAATTATTTAGTACACTGACATATTATTTAGTCTTTGTCCAGAGAAAAAAAATCTGGTATTTTTTAATTTGAAAGGGTTGGAAATAGACGAAATCATAGAGCCAACTAAATTTTAATAATATTTCTATCCTTTGCTTTTCAAAAACATTGAGCCATTTTTGTCACAAAAATAAATAGCTAGAGCCAATTAAATTTAGATTTTGGTCTGAGTGAAAGCCAACGTTTGCAGGTTTAGTTAATTGTTTTCAAATTGGTACTCAAACATTGTAAAATTTCCATTGACTTTAGCATATGTATTCTTTGGATGACTGCGCAGTCCGAGTCTCATCTAAGGTTTAGTCAAGAAAAATTACGTTTGTGACTTGATTTAATATTAATTAATCTATTAATTTTCGTTCTATTCTTTATGAAAGTCTTTGATACAGACAATCCTAACATTTTTCAATAGATAATATGATTAATTCATCTAACAAATTTTAGTAATATGATATAAAATTGAAGAAAAAATATATTTTTTAAAATATTTTGGTAATAGCAACACTAATATTATTTTGAGTAATACTTTATAAGTAATGTATCTATTTGAAAAAAAAAAAGAGTCTTTTGATATGCTTTAATATTTCTAATAAATATTAATTTTTTATTAATTTTTCTTTTTTATGCAAATTAGTAGTTCTTCTTTTACTATTTTCAAATTTGAAAATAAACTAAGAATATTCATTTGTTCACTTGGGGTGATAAGATATGAGCAAATAGCAATAAAAATAAAAAGTTAGAAATACATATAAGGCCTAAGTGAGATGGATTTGTATAAGAGAGATGGGAGATGGAAAATAAATCAATATAAATCATTTTGAATATAATTATGTTTTAATAAAAATGAATAATAAGTTTCATCATAAACAATTTTTTTTATTAAAGACTTAAGAAGTATTCTAACCTAATGCATTGATTCAAATTACATATATAGTGTATAGAGTTAAACAAGAAGTTAGGAAAATTACCCAAGCTTTTTTTTCACCAAAAAAACAATTTAAAAGGAGATATTTTTCATTAACAATTTTTAAGATCTCACCTTTATCAAATCATCAAATGTTGAAAACTAATATTAAATATAATAAAATATAAAAATTAAATTGTGATAGAAAATATATAAATTATTTAAGACATGTTATATAATATTACAATTTATTATAAAATATTTAAAGCTAATTGTGTCACTTTTTGGTTATATTTTTATCATTTTACAATTTAATTAGAAAATTAAATAGTATATTCAGAAGGAATATTAAAGATAGTTTTCTATATAATTTATACAATTTAAAACAAGAAATAATGTTTTTGAAAGTTAAAAACATATTAGAAATTATGTTCTTAAAATAAATATGCAATTTTAATAAAATGGTAATATTGTCAACACACAAATCATATCCTAATATATTATTTTATCAACCTCAGATTAAAATAGGATAACATATATACTGTTTAAGAGATTATTTAGTATGTATCAAATGCTGAATATAATTTATTATGCTTTTATCTTATCGTACTCTTATTCCACTCTTATATTCTATCATCTCTTATTATATTATGACTAGCAAACAACCTTAAGTGACATGAAGATTGTCATAACTAAGTATTATAGGACGTTTGTTGGGGACATTTCACTATAGGAAAATTCAATAGCTTATATAGCATGTTCACATTAGTGAGTTAAAATTATGAGAGTTCAGAAAGGATAAGTTAATATAGGAGTGCTCTCTTGTTTGTAGAAACTCTAGAACACTAATTAAGAATTACCGATTGATCATTTTATGTTTTTCAGGTTAAACAAAGGAAATCCTCAATAATAAATCTTAGAGTTGCTCATAGGAACTAGAGCTTTAGTTTGGGTATCTTCTAATGTATAGCCGGCGTTTGATGTGTCTTAGCTTTACGAAGCTTTGTCTATACGACTATACCTAAGTGTCACGCGATATATATAAATTTTTACATAATATATAAATTTTTAAAAATCACATTGAACCATATTGGTTGCATTATTAAAATCGAAAGAAAAAATTATTATTTTACTATATCTGGAGATATCAACTTAATTTAACTTTTGAATAATCAAACAACGTAATTGATTATATGTTGAAACCAACATATAAAATTGAATAAATGAAACAAATATGTTTCCACTTTGTCAATATATTCAGGAGATCTTTTGTGGGGGCGATACTTGTGAGACTTTATAGCGTTGCATGATTTCACACGTTTGCTGAGGGCCCATAAGTCTATCATGTAAGCCAAAATTAATCACTACCTAGCTAGGACAAGCGGTGAAACTAAGTGAAAAAAATAAGTTAAAAGGTTTAAATGTTCTTTACTCCTTGATTTATTAGTATATTTGTATTTTCATTACAATTACGCAATGAAAATATTGCACCCTAATTTAATAATATATAAATATTGTAAGTTTTTAAGAAGTACTCAAATAAAAAGGAAGTTTGAATTCTCTATGAAATTTCAGGTTTATATTTTGTAAATGTTTAAAAAAAAGTGTCAAGAGAAACTATGTCTTTTTAATAATATGTTTGGTTGAAATGAAAAATAGCAAACAATTGAATAAAGAGAATGTGATAAAAACAATAAATAAAATTTTAAATTGTTTGGAAATAGGAATACGAAAATGAAAATGAAAAGTATCTCTTTGAATAGATTATTATATCTTTTAAAAGATGTGACTTTTATAAAAATAATGTTAATGTTACCTTTCATTTTCTTTCATTATTTTTAAATATTATATTTAAGTAATATATAAATTAATTTTAAAATATTAAAATATAGTATTATTTAATCAAATAAAAAGTTCATTTATATAAAAATTGTCTATTGTTTTATCAGATATTTAAGAATGGACAAGGGTAGATATGAAAATAAATATTTTGAATTTCTCTCACCCAATTTCTTATCAATATTGTCGAGATCAAGAAAAAAAATTATAATGAAAAATGAACCCCCCCCCCCCCCCCCAAAAAAAAAAAAAAAAACACTTGGTTAAATACTTTCCGGTACCCCTTGACTTTCTCTACCAATTTTCTCTCTACCCTATCTTTCTTTAGTAAACTGCTATAGTAAACAAAGCGTGAGGGAGTTAATTAACTTAGAATTGAATTAATTTAATCAATGTCAAGGATGATTTTTAAATGTTAAAGTTTGCCTCATTAAAAAAATTGTTAAAAGTTTTCCCAATAAAAATGTTGTAATCCTCTTCATTATTTTGTTTCAAATAATTAGCTCAAAGTGTCAAACATGTCCCCCCGCCCCCTAGCTTCCCCTTTATTCTTCCTCACCTATCACTACTAACCCCACTCCATTTTCCCTTGCCGCCATATGACCATATGACCATATTCAAATTACAATTACAACATTAAAAAACTTACACCTTAGAAGAAGGAGGCATCTACACATATCTACATATTCTATATATTATGCTGTAAAAAAAACATATTCTACATATTATAGATAAAAAGCAGAGAACATTCTGTAAATTGGCGCTCGTACATGAGTGATACGTAATAAAATCAATTATTAGCATTGACATATTTTGGCTTGATCATAAACTATAAACCCATTGACACCATTTTTTATCTTCTTTTTAGCAAAAAGAATACATTGAACAAATTGAGAGTACCAGAGGCACTCAAAGAATATACGACCCCGTTTTTATTTTTATTATTATTAGTAAAAAGAATATGTAGTACCAGAGGTACTCAAAGAATATATTGAGTCATTGACACCACTTTCTTAACCTTCGCGAAAGTTACCGCTGAACAATTCGGCTTATTTCCTTTAATGATTATATTATATTTTTATGTTATTCTGATATTTATTTCATACTCTAATATTTGACGCAATTTTTCTCTCCTAGTCTTCAAATTTTTTAAACATCAAGTTTTGCAATTTGATTTTTTTTTTAGTGAATTTTGGTATTTACGTGATTTCTTGTTCAATCATTACATATAACTAGGACTTCCTGTATAAAGATACAATCAGTTTAATTAGAATAGGTACGATATTCAGTTTCCCTGAAAAAGGTTTCTGCCCAAGATGTTAAAAAACACCATGACACAGCAGTTTAGACACCATACATGATTCTTAATTCTGTACGTCTGTTCCTTCTCTCCTTGCTAATATCGTTAAAGATTATGACAAGATGCAGCTTTAGTTCCTTTTGAATGTTATGATCATTTCGCTTCGTTTATGCTTTCTTTTTTTTGTTGGGGGTGTTCATCGTTTTTGGTATATGTTGGACACATATATTATGCCTTTACCACATATATGTAGGTGTATGATGAGGGTCCAATCAGATTATCCTTTTGTATGTGGACAAAATTAGTCCGTGAACCTTTTACTACAGGATTATATGTCTTCATTGTACCAAACACTGGCAAAAGTCTTTCACGGTTGGCCTTTAGAGCGAAATGAATCATAACGAATATATATATATGCCCTTACGAGTTTTTCAGCTAGCATTGAAAAAACACCATGTAAAATCTAGCAACGAAGGTGAGTTTATAGTAAATAAAAATAATAGGTGAATATGTTAAATAAAGGTATATATATATACCACAAAATTTAACACTCTTTTTGACAAATTTTAATTGTAAATATATAAATGAATATGTTAAACTGTATTAAAAAAAGATGGCTAAAAATAAACACGCTTGAATTTGTCATTTGTCAATAAATGAAAATTCTGTGAGATGAGAAGTATAATCCTCCATAGGAATTCTTTTCTCTCACGAATTTAAAACTTCAGATGTCAATGGAGTAGTCATCACCGAGATCTCTAGATAATATGGGGAGAACTGCCCCTCCTAATCCCCCATTACCACTATCAACATTAGCAACTTCACTGCTATTAATTACTATATATACTACTATTGTTGTCTTCAATCACTCCATCGCCTCTTCTTTTCATAAGCATAATTTTGACCTTAAATTTTTTTGTTTATATTATTATTTATAAAGTTAAGCATAGTGCACACCAAACATGATATAAGATAATTATAAGAGCTTACATTATTAATAAACTTAATTTCCTATTCTTATTGTTTTATTATATAAATAGGGTGGGTATGGATTGAATTTTTAAGAATTCAATCTATATCTATTTAAATGGATTGAATTTTAAATTTATGTCCATATTTTTTTAAAATAATTTAGATTTAAGATTCAATCCATTTAAGTGGATATGAATTTGGTCATATCTAATTTATATCCACTTAAATGTTATAAGATTTTTTTTTTTACAAATTTTAGTAATTAAATCCTAAAAGTGAAAATTTAATACTTGTCCATTTAAGAATTATTTTCAACCGACCTTGGTCAATATTATTTTCGGTCGATCTTAATTAGTGTATATTCGGCCTACATCAACGAGGACTATTTTTTGACTGATATCAGTCAGTGTATTTTCGGTCAACATTGGTCAATGATATTTTTGGTCAATCTTAGGTAGGGTTACTTTTTGGTTGAGGGCGACTAGGATTTTTAGTCAATGTTGGTCGGTGATATTTTTTAATCGACATCGACTGGGGGTTTTCGATCAATATCGACCGTGACTAGTTTTTGGCCGACGTTTGTTATGGTTTTGTGGTAAACATCAGTAAGGTTTTTTTTTTTTACCGATGCCAGTCGTTGATATTTTTTTGCCAACATTTGTTAGGACTATTTTTTGGTCGACGTTGACTAGGTTTTTTTGTTGACGCTGATTGAAATTATATTTTTGTTGGCATGAACTAGGATT
Source organism: Glycine tomentella (assembly GCA_007407185.1). Classification (NCBI taxonomy): domain Eukaryota; kingdom Viridiplantae; phylum Streptophyta; class Magnoliopsida; order Fabales; family Fabaceae; genus Glycine; species Glycine tomentella. Next base: position 349,970 of record PYAF01002798.1, read on the forward strand.
TGTTGGTCAACATTAATCATGACTATTTCTTTTGGTCGACGTTAGTTAGGGATATTTTTTGTTGATATCAACTAGGATTTTTTCGATCGGCGTCAAATGGGGGAATATTTTGGCCTATGTCAGCTTGTTTTTTTGGCCGATGTCAGTCGATGATGTTTTTCAGCCAATGTCAGTCAATAATGTTTTTCAGTTGATGTCAGACAAAACATAGTCTCGTCTGACGTTGACCAAAATAACCCTAGCCAATGTCAAGTGAAAAACCTACTTGATGTCGATCAAAAAATAATCTTGACAGGCATCGACAAAAAAACCCTAACTGACGTCAACAAAAAAATAGTCTCGAATGATGTCGGCCAAAAAGATTTTGAACGACATCGGTCAAAAAATAGTCTCAACCAACGTTGGTCGGAAAAATCCTTACCAATATTAACTGAAAAATAGTCTCAGCCGATGATTGCTTAAAAACATCATCAGTTGACGTCGACCAAAATAACTTTAGATGACATCAACAAAAAAATGGTCCCAACAAAGTTGACCAAAAAATTCTAGTCATCATTGTCCAAAAAATTATATTGAATTTAAAAATCCAAACAAATATTCAATTAATTTGATTGGATTTAAAATCCAAAAAACTGAATTTGGATATGAAACCAATTCATTTAAATAGATTTAAAGTGGATTATATTGAATTAGATATAAATTGATTTTATAGATTTGGATTTTTTTTCGGAGTCCTAACTATATATATTATTCAAGTTCTGTACCTCCTTTGTGCAAGAGGTTGTTCGAGGGGAAATTGCAACGCGCACAAATGAGAAAAATGACAAAGCAGGAAGTAAGGAAATTGACTTTTGTATCTCTGAGGGACGATTTTCGCAACTTGAACTGGGAGATTCCTGGAATTTGTCAAATTCGAAGGACATAACATAACCATAGAAAAACTACTGTGAGGTAAAAACATCAACTATACTATTATCTTTGTGTTTTGACGGGTTAATATTATATTTGTTTGTAAAAATAGCAAATCAAGAAGGTAAGATCACACGACATCAATTTGACCAAGAAATGAAAGCCACAAGATTTGGTGGCAGGCTCCGTTAACATTATTTTCAGGTGGGTGTTTTGTGTGCTTGCATTTTTAGAGCATTTCGAAAGGTTATAATCTCACATTACTTACTTTTAATATATAGCATATACATATATATCAATATTTGTTTAAAGCTTTTAAACAAACAATTAAGAAGAATGGTTTAATTAGGAGTGGTTTTTAATTAGAGATGAAAATGGGAGTGTTATTGCATCTGCGACGAAATGGATCCCCCAATGTCGTCAGCCAAAGATTGCAGAACGAAGCTCTAGCTTTCAGGTGGAGTCTTCAAGTAGCTTCTGACCTAGGTTACTAATTTTAAAAGGTTGTTTGTTCTAATACTTCAAACATTATTCAAATACAAACAATTCATGTTTATAAGAGATAAACAAGAATTCATACGTACTAATAATCTATTTTTCTAGCTATGCAGTAAAACATCTATTCAGCATTTTAATTGATGGATTATAAAAAGTGGATCGCGCAGTAGCATAAGTGGCTGAAGAAATTTTATAATGTAAATAGTTTGATTGAAATACTTATAAAAAATAGTTGATACTTCTAAGAGTTCTAATTTGTTGTGGAATTTGCAATCCGACGCCACAAAATCGGCTCGGCACCACAACCAACGTGGAGTTTCTACCCGGACAACTCTCGTACTAGGCACCACGCGTACCCGGATACAACGTGCCCGGCACCACGTTCCTCTGGTCGGCTGGGAGCTTCCTCTACCAAACCGTAACACTGGGGAGCAATGTCTCAACCCAGAACAA
>PYAF01002798.1:360729-397062 GCA_007407185.1 Glycine tomentella
AAAAATAATATTTATTAAATTTTAAATTTTTAAAACACAAATTATTTAAAAAAATAAAAGACTACAATATGAGTAATCATAAAAAAAGCAATAATAGTATTTTTTAATAATTTTTTTATAATTTATAATGTATATCAAACATTTCTTAGTGTGTTAACTAGTCATCATAATATTGATTACTAACATCTATTTCTTTCATTGTTTTTTTTTTATTTACAGTCCAAGACAATTTAGTAAATAAACAAAATTTTACAAAACTAATCTAAATAGTAATATTACACTAAGAATATAAGTAAAAAAGAATAATCGATACTATTACATTTGAAACATTAAAATAATACTTACTACTAGTATCTGGTACTTTTTTTCTTTTCTTTTTACAGTAACATTAAAAAAAGAATTATTCTTACCATCTTTACTTATATAAATTATCACCTGCTCCGAGGAGCTGAAGCTTCCAAAGTAGGTTCTAGCTGCTAATCAATACACATTCAGAACAGATATCTGCAATAAAATAACTACTTAACCTATCTATCAACAGCTTCAGAGTTCAGAGTTAGCAGATCAGTAGTATATTCCAAAAACATAGAAGGGTACTAGTACATGCTAGTATTTAGCACAACGCTTCCTGATTAATCCAGAGGCATTGGTCCAGTTCTGAAGTTTGAGGCGACGAAGATGTCAGGAAGCATTCCCAAAGGTGCGTTATTATTACCCCTCACTCTGTTTCTCATCGTGCTACTCCTTCCTCTGTTCAGAAACTTCATTCAATCATCTCTAAAGACATATGCCAGCAACTTGGAAACCAATGAAACAAGGAGATGCAACATATTTTCAGGAAACTGGGTTCCTTACCACAAAGAACCTTACTACTACAATGATACCTGCCCTTTCATATTAGACCAGATTAATTGCATCAAGAATGGTAGACCCGACAGAGATTTCCTCAAATTAAGGTGGAAACCTCATCATTGTGAGCTTCCTCTGTTTGATGCGACACAGTTCCTGGAGCTAGTGCGAGGAAAGTCAATGGCCTTTGTTGGAGACTCAATGGGGAGAAATCAACTAGAGTCCTTACTGTGCCTCATAAATACTGTAAGTAATTAATCATTAATAATAGTTGTCTTAATTGATTAATTTCCATCCTTAGAATTACAATTAGATTACTTTCCTCTTTAATGATTTTTGGAGCATGATTATTGATTACATTATGAAAGGTAACTTGACCCTTTTGGACTGGTTTCATAGATGTGATTATTTATTCATTTACTCTACCAGGTTGCACATCCTGAGGACATTACAGCGAAATATACATCAAACGATAACATATTTTTCAGATGGTGGTTCGTGCCTGATTACAATTTTACAGTTACAACAATGTGGTCACCCTTTTTAGTGAAGTTCAACGACTCAGATCCCACTGGTCGTGGTTTTTACAGCGCCACGAAGCTTTATCTAGAAGAGGCAGATGAAGCATGGAGCAGCAAAATTAAAGATTTTGACTTTGTGGTGTTCTCAACGGGACAGTGGTTCTTCCGACCATTAACGTTCTACGAGAAGGGGCAAGTTGTCGGATGTCAAAAATGCGAGAACAATACAGAGCTTAACTACTATGGGTACAAGAAGGCGTTTCAAACAGCTTTTAGGACTATCAGAAAGCTTGAAGGGTTCAAGGGGTTGGCTTTTTTGGTGACTCACTCTCCGGGGCACTTTGAGAACGGGGCGTGGAATAAAGGTGCGACTTGTAACAGAACAAAGCCATTTGAAGAAAAGGGGGTTTATGAAAATGAGGATGTTGTGGAAGCGTTGCATCAGATACAAGTGGAGGAGTTTAATGCAGTGAAAGAAAAGGGTTTGCAGTTTGGTTTGATAGATATAACTGATGCAATGGGGATGAGGGCTGATGCACACCCCGGTAGGTTTAGGCTTGTGGGGAATAATAATAACAATTTGAATGTGAATGACTGTGTTCACTGGTGCTTGCCAGGTGCGGTTGACACTTGGAATGAGTTTTTGCTGTATTTGATGAAATTGGAAGCTGAAATACAACATAAACATGAAGGTAACATGTTATGATCTGTAGTATTTTGAATTGTTGGAGGTGATTTCAAGTTTTCAACACCCCAAACAAATAGTTATTCAGGAATCATGATGGTGAATAAATGGGAATGATGATTTGAATAAGCCGGTGGACAGGAACAAGTTTCTTAAAAGTTAAAACTGGTCAGATAGCTTCTTGGCCGGGCTAGTTAAAACTTTTTTTTTGTTTTGCTTCCAATTCAGGGTTGCGTTGGATTTCTAACTAGAGTGTAATTGTAATCTGTAATGGGCTTGGGTATCAGACCAAAAAGAGACATCAGGATTCCCCATTATTTAAGGGACTATGACATGAGTAATAAGTGAATTAGACTTACGTAGTTAAGTTGTGAGCGTATAGTTAAGGGTGTATTAGAATCCACTTAGCATCACTATAAAGGAAAATAAACAGTACTACTGATAAAGGAATATAATAAGAAATTCAGAAATATCTCTCTATCTTTCTCTCTTCCCAAGTTTTCACTGTTACATTGGTGCTTTCATTGTCCAATGGCTGAGAGCACTCGTCTGAAGGACGTATCCTAGCAAGTTCAGGACCTCCAGAACTTTCGTCTCTCTGCTGATCAGCATTTTTCCAACATGGAGATCACTTTTGATCGTCGCTTGGAAACGATGGAGCTCAATCACAATCAGCATTATGCAGAAACTCAATCCCAAATTCGTGAGATCTTGTCGATGCTTCAGCAGCTGACTGGTCCCTCTTCTTCCTCTAAGAGCGATCCTCACTCTGGTATTTTGGGAGCTGGTCCATTCAAATCTGGGCCTTCACACTCCACTGAAACTCCTCGCTCTCGTTCCCTAAAGATGAATTTTCCAAGATTTAGTTCCGGTGAACCGTCCGACTGGTTGTTTGCTGTGGAAATGTATTTTCAGTATTATCAGGTACCTGATTGTGAGCGTTTGTCCTTGGTCTCTTTTAATTTGGATATGCCTGCTTTATGTTGGTTTCGAGCTTTATTTCGTAGTGGTCGTTTGCTTGATTGGCCCACTTTTGTTATTGCCCTTAATCAACGATTTGGCTCCATTGAATTTGAGGATCCCTTGGGTTCCCTTGCAAAATTACAACAAACAGGCTCTGTGGTGGAATTTCAATCTGCCTTTGAGAAATTAGCAAGCCACATTCTCGATCTGACCAATACACAGCATAAGAGCTTGTTTATTTCTGGTTTAAAACCACACATTCGTCGTGTAGTGCTCGTTCATCGCCCTGAAGACTTTGGAGCTGCTTTTGCTTTTGCTAAAGTGTATGAGGACCAACTTAGTGAATTTAAATACTCCAAACCATGGACTCCTCGGCCAGCCCAAAATTCCCCATCTACTGCTGTTACCGCCACTCTAACTCTACCATTACCAACACCTTTTACACCTAAGCTTCCTCCAGTGTTTCCATCTCTACCTATTAAGAAATTAACTGCGGCAGAGATGCAAGCCCGCCGTGACAAGGGTCTATGTTATTGGTGTGATGAAAAGTTTATTTCTGGTCACAAGTGTAAAGGGCGTGCCTCTCTCCTTTACCTTGCAGGCGATGATGACATACCTCCTGATCCTGACATTGACACTACTCAGACACTCACTACCTCGTCTGAACCAGAAATGCCTTCGGAAATCAGTTTTAATGCTCTGTTTGGCCACCGCACTTTGAATTCTTTTCGGTTACAGGGGACTATTTTGGGCAAACCGGTTCAAATCTTGGTGGACAGCGGTAGCACACATAACTTTATCACTATGCGTATGGCTTCACACTTGAATTTATTACTACACGCCATTACACCATTTCATGTGCAGGTTGGCAACGGTTATGCCTTACTATGCTCTGCCTCTTGCAAGGACGTTCCTCTCACTATACAAGCCCATGAATTCACAATTGACTTATTTATTCTGGATCTAAAAGGAGTGGACATGGTTTTGGGTATCCAATGGTTATCTACCTTGGGACCTATTGTGACTGATTATTCCACTCTCACCATGTCTTTTTACCACAATGTTGTACAAGTTATTTTACAAGGAGAACAAGCTGTCGGCGCCCGTTTGATCACACCAGCCCAGCTTTCTAAATTGGTGGCCCATGATTCTATTGAGTCTTGTTTGATGTGTCTTACTGGACCATCATCTATTCCTTCATAGGGCATTCCTGTTTCCAATATGGCAACCCCTTTGACGCCTGCTCTTCAGGACCTTCTGCACTCTTTTGAAGATGTTTTTGCTGATCCTAAAACCTTGCCTCTCAACCGCTCTCTTAATCATCACATTACGTTGCTTCCAGAATCTAAACCGGTACAGGTGCGTCCTTACCGCTATCCTCACTTTCAGAAGAACGAAATTGAAAGATTGATCAATGAAATGCTGGACTCAAAGGTTATTCGACCAAGCCACTCCTCCTTCAGTTCACCAGTTCTTTTAGTTAAAAAGAAGGATGGCTCATGGCGATTTTGCGTTGACTATCGAGCTTTGAATGCTATTACAATTAAAGATAAATTTCCAATACCGACTATTGACGAATTGTTGGACGAACTACATGGGGCCACTATCTTTTCCAAGCTTGACTTACGCTCTGGGTATCATCAGATCCGGATGAACCCTGCTGATGTTCACAAAACTGCCTTCCGCACCCATCATGGTCATTACGAATTTCTGGTAATGCCTTTTGGGCTTACAAATGCCCCCTCTACCTTTCAAGCAATGATGAATCAGGTATTCGCAGGATTCCTTCGTCGATTTGTGGTCATTTTTTTTTATGATATACTCGTGTATAGCCCCTCCATGACTCCACATTTGGAGCACTTATCAAAGGTTCTTACAGTACTCAGGAACCACTCCCTCTTTGCCAAACTTTCTAAGTGTCTTTTTGGCTAGTGTTCCATCCAGTTCTTGGGTCATATCATTTCAAATAAGGGAGTATCTCCAGACCCATCAAAAATTGAAGCGATTGTGGAATGGCCTACCCCAACAACTGTTACACAGGTTCGTTCCTTCCTGGGGCTTGCAGGCTACTATCGTCATTTTATTAGAAACTTTGCCATGGTGGCTGCACCTTTATCAGATCTTTTGTCTAAGGCGGGCTTTTCATGGGGAACAGTCACGGACCATGCTTTTATTAAACTTAAGTACTTGCTTACTCATGCACCAATCTTATCATTACCCAATTTTACACTTCCCTTTGTTATAGAGACAGATGCCTCAGGTGTTGGGATAGGGGCAGTGTTACTCCAAAATGGTCACCCCTTGGCCTTCTTTAGTCGAAAGTTATCTTCCACCATGAAGAACAAGTCCACTTATTTGAGAGAGATGTTTGCCATCACAGCCGCAGTAAGCAAATGGCGACAATATCTACTCAGCTCCAGCTTCACCATTTTGACTGATCACAAGAGTCTTCATCACCTGATGAACCAGGTTGTGCAAACTGCAGAGCAGCAACAATTCTTATCCAAGTTGCTTGGATACAATTACACCATTGTCTACAAATCTGGAAAATCAAATATTGTTGCTGATAGTCTTTCTAGACTACCTGACCAAGCAGATATTGACGATCCGCCAACATTTGCGGCCTTCTCCGGCCCGGTGCTTAATTATACTTCCGTTTTACACTTTGAGCTCCTCGCGGATCCCTACACTTCTATGGTGATTACCGAATTACAGACTCAACCAGACAAATGGAAAGACTGGAAATATCAAAATGAGCTTCTCTTTCATCGCTCTCGCATCTTTCTCCCAGCTGGGTCAACCCTTATTTCCCATTTGCTGCACAATTTCCACACATCAGTGGAAGGGGGTCACTCGGGTATTGAAGCCACTATCCAACGAATCTCCAGCAACTTTACCTAGAAAGGATTCAAGAAGGATGTCAGAAATTTTGTACAGAATTGTGAGATTTGTCAAAAGCTTAAACCCCCCATTCACTCCCCGTTTGGACTTCTCCAACCACTCAAGATACCACAGGAACTATGGGTAGACAATAGCATGGATTTCATTACGCACTTACCACTTTCTCAGGGCTCGAGTACTATTCTCGTGGTAGTGGATCGTTTCTCTAAGGCTGCACACTTTGTACCCATGCCTGGCCATTTCTAGGCTCCGAAGGTGGCCCAACTTTTCTGGGATCATGTGGGGAAGTTACATGGTCTTCCTCAGTCTATCATTTTCCGACCGTGACCCAGTTTTCTTGAGTGATTTTTGGCGAACCTTATTCCACCTGCAAGGGACCAAACTCTGTTTTAGTTCAGCATATCACCCACAAAGTGATGGACAAACAAAACATGTTAACAGATGTGTTGAATCATACCTGAGAGCGTTTGCCCATGATCAACCCTCCAAATGGTCGCGCTATCTTAGTTGGGCCGAATACCATTATAATACTTCTGTTCATAGCTCTACAGGGTTCACACCCTACGAAGTGATGTTTGGTAAACCTCCCCCGAATTTGGTTGCGTACTGTTTAGGTTCATCTACAAATGAAGCCGTGGATACTGATTTGACTACCAGATCCTCCATTCTCCACATGTTGAAAGAAAATTTAAGGAAAGCTCAACAAAGAATGAAATCCCAAGTTGATAAGCATAGAAAAGATTTAGTTTTTGCCGTTGGAGATCTTGTTCTTCTCCGATTACAACCATACCGGCAGTTGTCCGTTGGTTGTCGATCTTCACAGAAACTTGCTCTCCGGTTTTGCGGGCCCTTTGAAGTCCTAAAGAAGATAGGCCCCGTCGCTTATAAGCTCAAGCTTCCCCTTTTCTCCCGAATACATAATGTTTTCCATGTCTCTCTCCTCCGACCATTTCGATCCAACCAGTCCTTCCAAGTTCACCAGCTTCCTTCTTCTGCGTCGGACGAACAGTTGATTCATACATCCACAGTTGTTGTCGCGACCCGCGAGATATGGCGTCAAGGGGTGCGCGTCCAACAAGTTCTCGTTCAATGGTCTGGACTGCCACCAGAGGATTTCACTTGGGAGGATCAAGATACCATTTTTCTTGGTAGTACTTCCCATATATCAGCTAACCGGAATGAAACAACATCAACGCAACCTTCCTTATATGTTGAGTCATCCCAAAGAATTGATGGCAGGCGTGGCAATGGCAGGGCGATACAAATACCAACTGTCACAGGAACAACAAATGGTTCTGTAGCAGAGGATTTGGGGATAGAAGACAACGCCACAGAGGTGCTGCAACCCATGCCAGCTGGAAGTTTAGGGTACTCAGTTCATCATAATTATGTTCCTTTGTCTCTCAATTTGCCCCCAACTGAGATCCAGTTGTCTTCAACATTACCGGATCCGACAGTCACGATGGGTGTGAAAGCCTCGATTGTTTCCCAGTCGTTGGATGACCCACCATGCGTTGATCCACAGTTTGAACCCAACAACCTCGCGGACGAGGCTGAATTTCCAGGGGGGAGTGATGTAATAGGCTTGGGTATCAGACCAAAAAGAGACATCAGGATTCCCCATCACTTAAGGGACTATGACATGAGTAATAAGTGAATTGGGCTTACGTAGTTAAGTTGTGAGCGTATAGTTAAGGGTGTATTAGAATCCACTTAGCATCACTATAAAGGAAAATAAACAGCACTACTAATAAAGAAATATAATAAGAAATTCAGAAATATCTCTCTATCTTTCTCTCTAATTTCTCTCTCCCCAAGTTTTCACTGTTACATAATCCTATGTTTGTCAAAGAGAAAAGATAACGAGGGAGGAAAAAAAATTGAAGGGAAAGAAAAAAAATTATGTTTTTATTTAAATCAATTTTTCTTTTGATTTTTGTTTATTTTTTCTTCAACTAAACAAAGAAAAAGAGATATCGTTATGAGTATTTTTTTTTCTCTCAATTTTATTTCTCCAACATATAATAATATAATTTTATAAAACTATTATTCTCTTATATTTATTTATCAGTTTTTTATAATTTGTATAAAATAATCTAAAACACCATCTTTATCTTTATTTTTCCGTGTCTCTCTTTTAATCGCATTCAAGTATCTATCAAACCGTTTCCGCATTCTAAAGTTAGTGCTAAACAACGACTAAACTAATTAATCGCGCCCGTTCAGGTTTTATTTTTTCGTAAATGAATATGAATCTTTGTTGACGGTCAGCATGGTCCTAGAGAAACTCATAACATACTCCTTGACCATGGTTGGTATCCTCCAAATATAGGATGGTTTAATTTAATCCTTTCAACATTTAGTTGGCTGAATATATTATCAAAGTTCAATAATTTGTAAGTGACATAAGAACCTAATAAACTCAACTGCTCCTTAGAGCTCTTTTCGTTAAACGAGTATCGTTCCATTGATTTTTAAAACTGTTAAGTATTTATCCATTTATAATATAAAAATATTTATTATTTTTGGTTTTATCTTTCTTTCTCTACTCGTTTTCTAAGTATCCTATATAGGTTACAAAATGAAATGATTTTTTTATAAAAAATAAATTTCAAGAAAAAACTATGTAAGTATTAGTAGTATATTTTAGTATTTCAAAATGAAAGTAATACAATCAAGCACTGCCCACTTTGAATATCTGTGAAGAAAAATGCTACTATCTTATACGGTATTTCAAGTAAAACCATCGATTACAAAAGATAGATGAAAATAATTAAAATGAAAATAGTACTGCATACATCAAGCACACAGGAAACAAAAATACAGGCAAGACCCTCGATATTCTTCATTTAACACGTGCTAAATATATTATTATATGGAGTATTTTGATCTGGCATATAATCAGGGTCAGTGTTTGAGCAGTTCAGAACAGAGCGCTGCATTGCAATAACCAAGACAATAATAGGACTGATTGACACCATGAGGCAATAAGAAGTTTAGGAGCAAATTAGTAATAAATCCTAGTTTGATATTAACAACATATATAATTATAATGAAAAAAATATTTATTATATCAAAATTATAAGAGAAGATAAAAAAAAAATTCATAAAAAATATAATTCTATATATTTAATAATTTTTTAAAAAATTTAATCAATGTTGTAAAGCTACTAGTTATTATTTATCAAAAATAATACTTCATGAAAGTGCTGTTATAAACAAAAGGTCTGGGCTTTACCCATCGAGCCAAATCCAGCGAATATGTAACACGCTCCAAATTTTATTAATAAATTTGTTACTTTTCTAAATTTTGGGTGTTATTTGTGCAAGTTGAAGCTTCCTCAGTTCCATAGCACTATAGCAGCATTGCTTAATAAGTTACAACAGAAACCTGAACTAATAATAGGTAACAAAAACTAGTAAACTGCTATAAACACCTTCAGAGTAGTACTACGGTAGAACGGTAGAAGTTATTCAGCACAGCGGTTATTGATTAATTCAGGTGTTGGTAAGCCCTGAAATTTGAGGCAAGGGTATATGTTCAATGTGTTCCTATTACCACTCACTCTGCTTGTTATCGTGCTACTCCTTCCTCTCATCAAAACCTCAAATCAATCATCTTCCAAGATATATGCCAGTAGGTTGGAGACCAAAGAAACAAAGAGATGCAATATATTTTCTGGAAATTGGACTCCTTATCCTTAAGAATCTTACTGCAGCAATGAAACCTGTCAGAACGGACAAGTAGAACTGCTTCATGCACGGAAGACCCGACAGAGTTCCTCAAATGGAGATGGAAGCCCCATGAAGTGAGCTTCCTCTGTTTGATGCATCTCATTGCTTGAAACTTGTCAAGGGAAAGTCAATGGCTTTTGTTGGAGACTCAATTGCGAGAAATCAAATGCAGTCCTTGCTATGCCACATAAATAGTGTAAGTAATTAATCATTAATAACACCCTTTTTTTTCATTTACTAGAGGGTTAATTAATCATTTGGTTTTTATACTACATCAACTTTTTTATTTTAGTATCCGTAAGAGCAATTTTTTTACTATGTTTTAATCTTCATCGTTCGTTACTTGCCAAATATCTCTGCGTTAGTTCTAGATTATCTGATACTGTCACAAAATTGAAGCTGTCAGGTTGCTCATGCGGAGGATATTACTGCCAGATATACATCCAAAAACGACATATTTTCAGATGGTGGTTCAGTGCTGATTACGATTTCACTGTTACGATGTTGTGGTCTCCCTTTCTAGTCAAATCCGTTGATGCTGATCCCAATGCTAGTTCTTTCTACAGAGCCACGAAGCTTTATCTAGATGAGGCAGATAGAGCATGGGCCAGTAAAATTGAAAATTTTGGCTATGTGATTTTCTCCACTGGACAATGGTTCTTCCAACCATTGATGTTCTATGAAAATGGGGTAGTTGTTGGGTGTCAAAGATGCGAGAAGAACATGACAGAGCTTAACTTCTACGGATACAAGAGGTCATTCCTAACTGCTTTCAGAACTGTCATAGATTTTAACGGGTTCAAGGGGTTGACTTTTTTTGGTGACTCACTCTCCAGAACACTTTGAGAATGGGTTGTGAAATGAGGGTGGGATGTGTAACAGAACAAAGCCCTTTACCATGGAAGAAAGAAGGGTGTATAAAAATGGGGATATTCTGGAGACATTGCACCAGATACAAGGGGAGGAGTTTGAGGAAGCAGAAAAGGAAGCAAGGAAAAAGGGATTGCGGTTTGGTTTGATAGATATATCAGATGTAATGGCAATGAGGCCTGATGGACATCCTAGTAGATATGGGAAAGTGGTTGCTAAAAATGTAACGGTCAATGACTGTGTTCACTGGTGCATGCCTGGTCCAATTGACACGTGGAATGAGTTTATGATCTATGTGATGAAATTGGAAGGGGAAAATGGTAATCCATTATGATCTGTATTATGAATTGTAAGGGATGAATTTGACTCCCAAATAAACCTTCGAGATTGCTCTGGGTTGTGGTGGTGTTTTTTTTAAGACACCATGCACCATGAAGCCGTGAAGGTGCTACTATTTTTGCTTTTTCATGTAACTCAGGTCAGTGTTCAATTTTATTGATAGCACTTTGGGGTGTATATATATCATGGTCTTAGGATTGTTGTGACTTGGATTTAGAAGAATCATAGTAGAATCAGCTTAAGGTTCGCATTCATTTATTAGAGACGGGTGCCCTACACCAAGTCATTACCACCTCTTTTAATTTCATGCAGGATAGTCAAATTGTAAACTAAATTTGAGGTCTCCAATAACAAATTTATGAGAACATTTTCGATACTGTGAAAAATAGTGAGTTATAGATTGGAATGGACAAATGGTGTTTGGCAGGAAGCAGAGGCTCATTCCTGTTTTTTCCATCACCAGTCTTTTATTTTTTATGATCTAGAATGACATTTTATGTGTGTTTTCATGCCAATGGAACCTCCACCATGACATTTAATGCGACACTTGTTTTCCATTAGTGTTTAGTAATGAAAGTGTGTGGAAGACCAATTTGATTGAGGAACTAGTTTTTCAAAAATGTATTTGACAGTTTTTATCTTTCAGAACCAAATTAACAGACTTTCATCTTTTGGGGACAAAATGACATTTTACTCTAATTTTAATTGAGTGCTCGAGAACTTGGTAAACATATGCTTTTTTAATTATTGCTATCCAATCCATTGGATAAATCTTGTTTTTCAATGATGTCCTCGCCTTCGATATTAGATTTGGAGAGAAGATAGAAAATTGCATTGAAAGGAACAAGCGGTTACAATGAACTTATACGACTGTTACAATAAGAAGAAAACTGAATGTAAACCAACTATATATCTTACTACAGTTAGAGGAACTAACCACAGGTTAATGTTAAGCTAACCAACTAAATGGCCAACTCAACAGACAGTTCCTAATATTCAACAAAATAATATTGTTTTTCAAGCATAATTATCTTGCCCCGAGACTACAGTAGTAGAAACTTCAAACTTGTTCGTCAATCTCTTTAGCAGAAGTTAAATTAAATGGGTCTTTATTATGGGATGAATTAGACACATTTCACATATCAAGAGGCACTGAATCCATGTGCTTGCGAGTATGCCCTTCTGGTTAAGTTCCTTCATATGTTCATCCTTCTACAATGAATGTAAATTGTAAACTCACATACGCAGGACTTAACGTGTAGCTAGGAAAATAAAAATGCTGGCAAAAGAAAAACTATATATTTTTCTCTCACATGTAGATAATGCTTTTGAGAAACGAGAACGCAAATAAGAATATTTTTCTAGATCAAATATGTCAACTCAAAGAGGATTACAATCTCAAATAAAGTATAAAAATTTCAACAAATTCAAAGCAACTCAAAAACCACCACCTTCCGCCACAAATCCAAATATTATTAGAACCCTTTTGTGTTCCCTTGGTGTGTGCCTGCGTCAAACCAGTCCGTGTCATTCACCTTCACTTCAAGAAATTCGAGAATAGCTAAGTCATGGAAGTGACCTTTAATTAGCTAGGTAATTTGGGTGTTAATAAGGAAGGTGAAGGATCGAGTTGGATGTGGGTCATTCACATTAGAGGAAGGTGATGGTGGTTGCAATGGCCACAGAAAAATGGAAGGGGAAAGGGGAGGAGATGAAAAAAAGGGGGTATGTTTAGAGAATCGAAAGTATAAACAGAATATATTTACTTATTTAGAGAGATTAATAAAAGTGTTATAAATTGACATGTCTGATGTAGTGTCCTTAGTAGTTAACTAACAGTAGTTAGGCAACAACAAAGACTAGTGCCAAAAAATCAAATACTATAAGATTATTTTAAAAAGACTATTATATAAATGAATTTAATTCTTAAATAAACCAAATAGGCTTCGTACCAATAAGGTTTTTAATAGCCTTAAATATTTCTACATAAAATTAATTGAAATTAAATCACATTTTTAAGTTAAAGTCAGTGTTACGTGAACTGGTGGGATGATTCTGACATTTTATTTCCTTCTTCAGTGTCTCACACTCAACGACTAAACTCATCACGGGACGTTGATCGAGTTATCTTCATGTCCTGTTGCTGCTTTTATATGACTCCTAACTCTCGAATAGGGGCCTTCAGTTTTTATCTTTTACAAACGTTAATTTTTGACGGTCACTATGACTCTAGATCCGCGTATGCATATGGTTGTTATCCCCTAAAACTAATCAAATCTTTGTTGGCTAAAAAATTAAATTAAATCCTGTCAACCCCTTCTTGGTTGAGTATATAATCAAAGTTTAATTAATATAGTGACATGACAGAGAACCTAATCAAATAAAATCAAACACCGTAATGTATAAAAGTACAAGCAAAATCCTCGATATTCTCCTTCTACATGTGTCAAGTATATTATTGTTATTTTTCTCTCCTAACGCAGTTCGGTACAGATGGCTGTTATGTAAATCACCAAGACAGGTCCAACTTACCTATCACAATTTTTTTTTCCCGATAACTAACCTATCACAAATTTTATGAATATGATATAAGTGTTTCATTTCATTAATTTTTAATTGCGCTATTAATTAAAGCTAGGATTGGAGCCTTGTTTAAGGAAAAAGGACCGACACTATGGTAGCTACTATATATAAACATATTCGGAGTAGATTAATAGTTTTCTACGTATCAGCTATTCAACACAGTTGTAGTGTTTTTTTTTTTTTTTTTTAAGTTCAAATTTTTATCGATCACAAGCATGAAAATTGAGGTATTGGAGCTTTTGAAAAGCAATTATGCAGCAAGAAACATTCCCAAAGGGGTGTTCCTTGTACCACTCACGCTTCTCGTGGTGGTGGTACTACTTCTGATCACAAACTTAAACGAACCATATTCTTATCTATACGGCGGCACTTTGAAAAGCACAGAAAACTTTAGCTGCGACATATTTTCTGGAAATTGGGTGCCTTATTCCAAAGGGCCATACTACAGTAATGAAAGCTGCCCCTTCATAACGTACAAGCAAAACTGCTTCATGCATGGGAGACCCGACAGAGAGTTCCTCAAATGGAGATGGAAGCCTGACGAATGTGAGCTTCCACTGTTTGATGCCAAACAGTTTCTGAAGCTTGTTCGGGGAAAGTCCATGGCTTTTGTTGGAGACTCAATTGGGAGAAACCAGATGGAGTCATTGTTGTGTCTCCTAAATAGTGTAAGTACATCTCATCAATATTACTTTTTCATTTTTGGACTAAGAGAAATACTTATAATATATTTTTTGACATACTTTTTAAAATAATTTTATTTTATTAACTAAATTTTATTATAAAAAAGCACAAATTTATATAAATCTTACTCCTCATTTGAGGAAGTTATTAACATATATGCCCCACTGTCCCATGAAGGTTAATTTTATTGCTATATGTTACAATAAAATATTTATTATTAATAACAAAATAATATTGCTATATTTTATTTTTATTTTTAAATATTATCTAAATTTAAAAATACCGTACCCATCCAACAAACGAAAAACTAATGTATTTTTTGACCTTGAAATTTAAAATAGAAAAAGAGATAAAACAATTCTTAATTTTTTTATATCTAAAATCATTTTCTTAGGTTTTTTTTTTTTATCTTATTCATTAAAAAACAATTATTTAGAAAAGTGAAATTCTACCTTAATTCACCTTCCAATATTATTAACTGGTTGAAATGAAAGGAAAGGCCTAACGATTTTTTCACTTGATATTTTACTGGGAACTGGTTTGAATTTTAGAATTATTCTTTCAAAGCTAAAATATGGCAACTCAGGTGGTGGTGAGAATATTTAGAGCAACTTTAGTGCAAGATCTTGAGTAAGGATCTTGAGTTCAAGATCTGGTCTTTACTAGATCTCCCAATAAAGGAGGTAGAGAGATCTCCAACATGGAGAATGAGTTCTTGTAGAAAAACCCTTAAGATCTACACATTGTTCAAAAAAGAATAAATTTTTTTCCTCTTTCTCTCTCCCTAAGATCTCAAAATAAGATTTACCATTAAATAACAAAATAGGAGGGATCTTGAGAGATCTTCAATCCTACATGGCACTATGGGATCTACCAAAAAATGGTCTAAGATCCCAATTTGAGATCTACCACTAAAGATGCTCTAAGTTCGTGGATTCTAATCTTCAAAGTCACATTTCTAATAATACTAACAAAAAATAATATTTGTCGATAAAATGAGACAGATATTATATTTTATACTTATAATTTTAGAATAATAGTGAAATGGAATATAAAAAGCTTCAGCCAAATCACAGCCTATCTGCAAGTCCTACGTATTATACAAGAAGGATCAATGTCGTTGTAGGAGTTTAATAAATTAATTTAGTCGCCACTAATCGTACATATAAATAAATTGCGAATTAAAATTAAAGCTATAATAGTATATTTTAAGGAGTATTTGACATATATACTCTTCAATCATGCTGCCAATATGTATGTTGAGACCCAATATTTTTGGCTAATTGCATGAATATGATTCCAATTTTCTGCAAAACTACTCTTTCAGGTTGCTCGTCCTGAGGACATTACTGGCAGATATACAACAAACGACGACAAATACTTCAAATGGTGGTACTATGCTGATTATAAGTTCACTGTTACAATATTATGGTCCCCA
Organism: Glycine tomentella; assembly: GCA_007407185.1. Classification (NCBI taxonomy): domain Eukaryota; kingdom Viridiplantae; phylum Streptophyta; class Magnoliopsida; order Fabales; family Fabaceae; genus Glycine; species Glycine tomentella. Next base: position 376,298 of record PYAF01002798.1, read on the forward strand.
TTTCTAGTCAAATCAAGTCAAACATACCTCAACGACACATCTTTCTCCAACGCCGAGGACCTATACGTGGACGAAGCAGATAAAGCTTGGGCAAGCCACATTGAAAATTTCGACTACGTGATTTTCTCAGGAGGACAATGGTTCTTCCGACCATTGACATTCTACGAAAACGGCCAAGTTGTCGGGTGTCAGAAGTGCCACAACCTGATGGAAGATCCTTTAAACTTGTACGGATACAGACAAGCATTCCGAACGGCTTTTAGAACTGTTATAAATCTTAAAGGGTTCAAGGGGATGGTGTTGATGGTGACTCATTCGCCGAACCATTTTGAGAATGGGGAGTGGAATAAAGGTGGGGGTTGTAATAGAACACTGCCTGTTAGAAAGGAAGAAAGTGCGGTTTTGCGTCCGTATGGTCTGGAGGAGTTATACCAGGCACAAGTGGAGGAATTCACAGCTGCAGAGAAGGATGGCAGAGAGAAAGGTTTGCGTTTTGGGTTGGTCAATATAACTGCCGTGATGCTTATGAGACCTGATGGACATCCTCATAAATATGGCCACAATTTGGATAGAAATGTGAGCATCAACGACTGCGTTCATTGGTGCATGCCGGGACCTGTTGATACCTGGAATGAGTTTTTGCTCCATATCATCAAAATCCAGACATTGTAAACCTTTTTCTCAATTTAACTTTCAAATATATAGTATATATGTTGGGCTCGAGTGTGTATAATAATTTGATTTTGTAAAATAATTTCGATCAAAAATAAATTGAAACTCAAACAATTTATAAATTTGTAGAAAAATTTAGTATACAAAATTAATTTTATTGAATGCTTCTTCTCCCCCGCCCCCCTTTTTAGTCAAATTTTTGTTCGAAATACATACTTAATCATCATTTCCCCCCGAATCTCATATTATCTTCACTTAGATTAGATATCAATTGATTATAGATTTTTTTTTCCTGCAATTAACTTCCCTCTTTCAACTTTTAGCTAGTAAAGAGATATAAAAAAGTAAAAATTTAGCTAAAGTTCATAAAATCTACTTTCAATTTAGTTAATAAAAAATATCAATACTAATACTAACCACCACTGGGGTATCCAGGTTATAGGATGTGGGGACAATGATTCTCACAAGATTTTTTTTATTTGTATGTGTAATAAAAAAAAATTACCCCATAGAAAAATAGATATTACCTCATAAGATGAATTGTTTTAAAATAAATGTAACAAAGTAAAAAAGAGAATAAATTGATATTAATCTTATTTCTTTATCTTTCATTTTTGATACTATTGACAATAACAAATTATAAAACATTTTTGAAGTATAAAAATGTATAAAAGATAATTGTAATTTATAAAAATATAAGTATTTTAATTTTTTTTGTTATGATATTAGATATTTTGTGATAGTTGATGATAGTTTTTTATATGATAATATTATAAATTATTTTTTATCTCTATTAAAAAAATTACATCCATCACTGCCAACGACTAATATTTATCAATAAATAAAAAAATACTTGTTGAAAGATGCAAAATCGGAGAAGTTCAATCATAGGACAACACGCGCAAGGTGTAACATCTTATTTTAGAAAAATAAAAGTAGAGCAAGTGGCAAGCTACATTGTTGGGCCTTTAGCCCCAATGCACTGTGAAATTCCTATTCTACATCCTCTTTACACCTCCTCCTATTCTTCTCCCCACACTTTACATGCACCACCAATTAGTTATGAGTTTAATCAACATCAACAATATCTTTAATCTAAAGTAATTAGGATCAGTGGTAGATGAATCAATAATAAATACGAAAAGTTTAAAAAAATGGAAGTAAAACGAAAGGAAAAAAAATAAGATAAAAGAAAAAAAGAAAGAAAAAAGAAGGAGAATAAAGAAGAAAAAGACTAAAAATAGATCATATAAAACATTATATTTATCAGTTTAATGTAAAAAAATAATAATGTTTTCAACTAATTAGAAATTATGATAGGTCTAATTTTTAATATAATTATTATAAAAGTCAACTAACTTATCACATGTCAATTTATTTATGCATTGAAAGTATAAATAAATATATATATATATATTACATTTTCAAAATGTAGAATATTTTCTCTATATTTATTTTGATCCTTATCTCTATTTTTCTTATAAATATAAATATTAAAATTATCAAACGAGAACAATAAATATAAATTATTATATAAAATTTAATTTAGAGTTGAGATTAAAAAAAAATAAAAATAATTTTTTAAGTTGTCAATAGCATTGGCCCTTCGTGAAACATATCTGTGCGTGGATAGACATACAAAAGTGGAAAATTGAAAAAGTAAAATATTATAGTGTTTTGATTAAACCAATCAATCAAAAGAAATATTAGTAACTCGTTTCTTAAAATACTCTTTTAAACACATATTTTAGTTTTGATTGAAATTATTAGAAATCATAAAATTTATGGGTCTCAACTCTCATATTTTATTTAATGAGTCTCACCATGATTTTGTATTCTTATAAATTGTAGCTATATATTAATAGAAAATGTATTAAAAGGAGTATATTAGAAAGTATTAATAACATTCCTCTTAATTGAAACATGAGGGGATATTTTGAAAGATTCACACAGTTATAAGAACACAAATAGCAAATCCAGTGCCAAAATCTCCCTTTGTTTTAGTTTTTGATCAGATCTCCCCTTGATTTAGTTGAAAATATAGCAATGACAAATTGGAAAAAAAAATAAAGGATGAATTTGATTTTGGATCGGATTTCAACAATGGCTGAAAAATGTTCCCTTGTTTTAGTATAGAAAAACATATGAATTAAGCTCTAATTGTCTTTGGTTTTTAAATTGTGGGCTTGACTTTTACTTAGGGGACAAAAAAAAATACAGAAAGACTTCGAAAGCACCCCAAAGAAAAAGTGCGTTTTTTTTTTAATTTAATCAATAGAATAAAGCAAATTGGTGCTTCTTTGTCTGCATTACAATTAGAAAATAGAGTAATGAGTTGGAAATGAGATCACTTTTGAATTGATAATATAAAGATTCCTTTAGTAAAGAAACGGCATAACAAATCATTGAAATTAAGTGTTGCGTACCAAAAGGGAACTTGACCCACAGACTAAAAGTTTATTTGATGGAAAAGGGAGCAACAAACCCCATAGGAACCTGAAAAGTTGGCTTTGGTGTGATATGTAATAGTGTTACTGTATAATACCAAATGCCATTAGGAGCATGTATCTTCATCCAATTAATATCCACTGAAAATTAATTGCATAATATGTTGTCCCGCATATGTACTCTTCCACCTTTTCAAAAGCCTCAAAAAGTCATATCTAACTAATTATTTTCCAATTCACATGAGATAAGCACATGATCTTTATCCCATTGCAATTTGCAACAAACCAGATCAGGGCATGTGAATTGTCGTTGTAAAATGTCATTTCCTTTCTCCTTACCAAACTTATTTAATTTATAGTTCATACTGTAAGCTTGCTTTTGCTTGACCAATAAGCAAATATTCCACCTCAATTTTAATTTCTTCCAAGGATTTTTTCTTCTTCTCAAGTTTAACTTTTCATACATTGCAGGTACTACACTATCAACTACTTGAAAATTATTTCAGATATGATTTTTAAAATATAAATAACAATAAATTAATTCTTAGATGAGAATATAAAAATATTTTACATTATAAGCATTCTAATCAAATTCTTTTCTTTTACAAATTGTAAACCATAAATATGATTTGATCATATTCTAACAGAATGGTTGGACTTATTTTTAAAATATCAATTAACAAATATTGATTTTGAGTAGATTAATTAGTTGAATAATTATACACAGTATTATAATTAATTTTATTTAAATTAGCGAATCTTACATGTTACATTAATATTAAAAAATATAAGCTCAAATATGTTTTTAATATCTCAAACTTAAGAGTTTATTCTTTTAAACTCTCAAATTAGTATTTGTATTTTTTATAATCATTTAAATTTGTGAAATACTTTTTTTTAGTCATTCTTACGATAAAAAAACAGCCACAAAATTGTTCATCCAAATCCTAAAAAATGACTAAAAAAATGTTATCCAAATTTAAGAGGCTTATATATATATATACAAATTTTAATTTAAGAAATGAAAAAATTTCTACATAAATTTGTGAGACTAAAATATATGTAAGCCAAAAATATGTTATCTCATTTTCTCCTTTGAATGCTCATGTATGTCTTTATTAGATTTACATTTGCATATTTTTGCACACGTTGCTTTTGTATTGATTAAAATCAGATTAATAATATATAGGGATAAGAAATTGACCCGAAAATATTACGAATTTTAATTGACCAAACAGATAGAAGTGGTTTTAACTTTTAAGAGAGGCAGGAAAATCGTATAGGAGATGTAATGATAGAATCTCACGTTCAATTCCAACAGATTTCGTTTTAATAGCTTTTAAGTTGGGTGCATGCAACTGATTGAGATAAATTTATCTATATATTTATTAGATTTAAAATTTGAAAATTATTTATTTGAATTCAAAATCAATTTGATTAATCACTAAATGGATAAATTAACTGGTACAAAATTATTTAAATTTTATTAAAAGTCTCAAGTTTTAAATAAACAACTGTATTAAGTTTTTTTCTTAAACATATTTGATTACTGATTAAGAACTTGGACCATTAATCTTTGAACTAGAAACTTTTTTTTTAAGCAAAAGGGGGGATAAGCTGCAGCGAAGAAGGGGCAGACATCCCAACCAGATTGACATTCCTCTCTCCACTTCACAAAGACAGCAAACCCCAAATATATAGAAAAAGAAGAGAAAGCAATTTACAAAAGAGACTGGAGGGACATAAATCAAACCCCAGAGATTATCAGAAAGCAATTATCTGAAAAGAGAATTTATTGATCATAATAATTTTATCCCACTTGAATTTTATGTTAATAATAAGAGAACCGTACTCATATCTGCTCACCTTCAATTCATTCTTCTCCAACCAACGTGTATGTTAAATAAATAGAAGTTAAAAAAACTGGCACTATGCTTTAGAACCAACCACGCGGTTGGCTATTAAAATTTTATATCCAGTGAAAATCAGATATATGGCTAATACCAGAATACAGTGAGTTAGGAGAACCAACCAAATGGCAGATTCAAATAGCATATCATAGCACATCTAAATAACTTGTGTAAACAATGAACAAATCTGTCTATACTAATTTTATGAACATCATCTTGTTAGCTATATATTTTTCAAGCCAACATCCACTTCTTCAAAGTTTCACTGAGTACATATCCTTTTGGACCTCTGTACATACATGTGGCACTGTACCCAAATAGGAGAATGAACCATTGCATTAAGCCATTGGCGTCTGAAAGCAAATTTAATATTCGACATGCCTTTGATCTTGTTCTTGAATTATTTTATGGAAACTAGCTAATAGGAAAGATAAAAGGCAATACTTTTTAGCTAGTAAGATCTTTGAGCTACCTTACTTTTTAAAATAGAATACCAGAAGAATTTCACTAGAACAAGTTTCTTCTTTCTTTCACACACACACACACACACACACACATATATATATATATATATATATAATTATGCAACAAGTACATGCATCCCCTTTTCACTACCTTTTGACACTTTGCAAGCGACCTATCTGGAATGGCCCCACGTTGAAGACATTTTGGCACTGCATGATGATAACGTAGACTAACTGCAGTGGATGAATAAAAATGGATTTGTAGTTAAGTAATATATATATATATATATATATATATATATATATATATATATATACATATTACATTAAAAACATAAAGATATATTTTTTTTACAAAATGAAAATAATCATAATTAATTATAAAACTTATTAATTATATTAATAAAAACTGTCATATCAAAGTATTAGACAAAAAAGTTTCAATCTTAAAAAGAAAAAGACATACCTAAAATTGCTTTGATCTCTATACCTTCTTTTTTAGTTAATTAATTCTTTGTCTTGTAAAATAGTTTGCATCTAAAAAATTAAGATTCTCATTTTCTTTTTATACAATGATATATTCAAAATTCGAAAAGGAGACTATTGATTAAATTACAGTTATTTTTTTTACCAAAAAAAACTACACTTATTTTATTTTAATTGATTCGTCCACTTAATGATAATTTTAATTATCAAAAGAAGCAACTATATTTCACACTCTCTCTTAAATAAATCTAACTCGAACTAAACAGAAGAATATATAAATTATTATAAATTCTTTAAATATTAATTTTAATTTTTACAGATAAAAACCAAACACTTTCTCTTTCTCCCTCATGTCACATTAAGTAACTTTGCAAGAAAATAAAGATGATGGGCTAAGCTTTCTACTTGTACAGTACCCTCAGACGTTTTCCTATTTTTTCTTTAGTGTTGACAAGGCACTTTATACCCCACCTAAGTACAGTTTTTGGCGCGTACCACATGGATTTTATGCCATGGTTTATGATTACACCAACTAACAAACACTTTTCGCTTTATATATCGCCCTATATATATATATATATATATATATATATATATATATATATATATATATATATGCATATATAAAAGGTAGCCCTTCCACAATAATATTTCCTCCCTCAACGCCAACCAAAACCTTCTCCGTTAAGAATAACTCTCTCTGAAATGGCCGAGGAATCTCAAGGGATAAAGCTGTTTGGTGCACTGATTACATTGAACGGTGGGGAAGTAAAGAAAGGAGAAAAAGGAAGCGAATATGAGAGGGTGGAGAAGAGAGCAGAGAAGATAATACCCTGCCCGAGATGCAAGAGCATGGAAACTAAATTCTGTTACTTCAACAACTACAACGTTAATCAGCCGAGGCATTTTTGCAAGAGCTGCCAGAGGTACTGGACAGCTGGTGGGGCCCTCCGAAACGTCGCGGTCGGCGCCGGGCGCCGGAAGGCTAAGTCGCCGTGCCATGGGGCCGGTGACTTCATGGATGGGCGTGCCTATGAAACTTCTGAAGATGAAAACAGGTTTGAGATGAGTCAGGGACACGTTGCCATGCCCAACACTCATTTCCGCCAGATTTTTCAGGCCAAGCGCCCGAGACTCACCTCAGGAGGTTAATTTCCATGCTTTTTTTTTTACTTATATATATCTTTTGTTTGCTCAACTTCTTTATTTACCTTTTGATAAATATTGTACTTGCAACAATTAATTTCTCCTTTAAAACATTCCATTTTAGCTCCTATATATAGTAGTTGCAATTTTTACTCTTCTAGTTTTTGCCGTCAAGTGTTGATTGATTTCATTTGAAATGAATGCGATGCATTTTGTTTAATTCACGTTCAATTTAAACGACATTAGGCGATTTCTTGAGAGCAAGATTAAAAGAATAAAAATTGCAATGAAATACTTTAGATTATAAAGACTAAAAAAATTGCTACAAATCTGAGAAATTAATTAAACCAATATTTTTTTATCTCATTAGAGGAATAATTATATTTGGACAACCGAATAATTTTATTTCTTCGTAATTACTATACCATGATCGATTATCTTATTATCTCCCCTGTATCTTTCTCTCAAAGCATACTAATATGAGATGTTCATGCATCATTATCTAACTTTTAGATAGAGTGAAGTTGGTGAATCTTTATTTAGTTTACTTTATTATATTTACATATTATTGTATATTAGATGAGAGCTCTCGCTATTAGAACTAAATCTTAAACTAATGATTATATTTAAATAATTATCTAATTATTAACTATTTTTAATCTTAATCATTTACATATAATTAAATAACTTAAATTTATATAGTTTTCATATAAAAGAGAGTTCTCATACTCATTCATCAAAGACTATTGGAACTTTTTTGCCCCTTGAAATGAGTTTTGAACCGTTAATTAGTCTAGAGCTATTTTTTTTATTGCACGGTCCAAAATATCTTAAAAGAACTATTTGTTTGTGCAGGTCAGCATCAAGGTCAATGAAATCATGTACGAAAACACAACTTGGAATTATTATGAACAACAAAGGACTTCAGCAGCGACGGACCAAAGCGTGTGTTGAGAGTTAAGATGTGAACACACCTACAAAAATGATGATGTTCAACTATGAGGAGACGTGAGATGCTGAGATTGGTTTTTTTCCTCGAAGCTCATGTCCATTGTCCATAAGCAGGTTAATTTTAAGACATGAATATGGACTGCGGATAATTGGTTAAGTGGGTTACATATTATAGCTGTGACATCTGATTGCGATCCACGAAATCGATGTATGCAGATATAGATGAAATATTTGGTCAATGGCCAAAGAGATAGAGGATTGAAAAAGTAAACATCAGAACACGAATATTTGAGTGCAAATTGTCGTTTAAGCATTTAATTATTCCCCCTTTTCTCTCTTCTTCAATAATTAAGGAGTCGACCCCAGTATTCTACAGAGTGTTGTTGTTCTAGAGGCCGGCCAATAAACCTGACCAAATCAACTTTCAAGAAATAATTTCCAATTTGGCAGAACGAAACGAAGATTCGAAGATTCAAATATTATGCTTTATAAGAATGACGTAAAAGTGGAAAATTTTCACTGAAAAAATATTTATCATATTGAAAAGGGCATTTCAACTTTATTTTTTTATAATTTAAAATAATTTAATGAGATTCATTTTGTGATTTGACAGCATGAGTTAATGATATAGTAGTATTATAAAAACTGTTATAATAAGATTGTAGTTGATCCTAAAAAAAACATTTTAGTTGAGGTTGAATTTGTCTTTTTCTTTTCTTTGAATAAAGATCATCGCATCAACAACCATTAAAGTCCATTTGTATAATTAAGCTATATACTTAACCGTCGACATCTTAGAGTTTAATTAATTTAGGTTGCGTTTAGCTTAGTCTTTTCTTCTTGGTTTGCTCTCGATTACTTATACAGAAAGCATATACTTACTTTATATTTACGTAATAATGCTTATCTGATTAGATGTATGGATTTATAAAATAAGCGCCGTCATTTAAATGTTTTTCTTCTTCTTGTAATAATAATTTATTTCTGGAATCACATTCCTTTATCAAATGACGACAAAACATGTTATTGATATTAGATAAACTGTTTGAAATGGAATATGATATTAAGTTACAGGCTCACTTATGAATTACTAACATGCATATTATTGCTCATAGTTTTATATCCTTTTGTGAGTTGTCGATCATATCATATATGCTGCGAGTCATTACTCATTAGACATATACTAAACAAGCTTCAAATTTTGTGAATAAAAGTCGGTATACATAATAATAAATTGTCCGTCGAAAAGTTTTAGATTTTATTTTGTTCATGTATTTTATCAATAGGTTCCGTTACTTCCTTAAACTTCGATTTGCATGCTCTAATGCTGTAATTTGAGACTAACACAATAGTTTTTCTCTCAAAAACTTACACGTTGCTTCTTATGATTTAACTCCATTTTCGTTTTTTAATACAACTTTTTTAGAATAACACATTAAATTAATTAATGAAATTAATATTATCGATAGATTCAGTCTCTAAAATTTTTAAAAGTTATTTAAATTTCTAAAGTTACCATATTAATGCATTACTCTAAATTTTGTTTTGCTACTACTACAATCTCTTAAAATCTGGTAAAAAAATTAACCGTATCTTTCTTTTGTCAAAACTTGACAGTTGGAAGAAGCATGTGAAAAACTTTAATACTGAAATTTAACACAATTTTTTCATAATAAAACTAATATTTATTTTCTTTCACAAGTTAATAATAACTGTTAAATTTGACAAATATGGAATTACGCTTTGTATCCCAATCTATGAGAATAGTGTTAAAACTAATTAAATTTGACAAATATGAAATTACAATTACTCTCATTCATACATTTCTCCTTCAATAAGAGGTTTCCCCCCTATGCCTCGTGTGCATGCTGCTGTAGCTAGCTAGGCAGATACCCAAATTAATAGACATCCAGAGAGACGATTAGCATGACTATCATACGTATTGTAGTTATATATTCTTTTCTGGAGCCGGTGTTTGAGACCATCACCCAGGATCTTCAAATCATATTAGATTTGAGGAAAGTGAATCCTGATACTGAGACTTATAATGATATAGAGCAGGTATTGAGGTCACGAGCATGTGCACACAGAGAATGAGAAAGACTCCTTGATGATTTCATGTTTTGTATTCTGTTATATATCTTGTATTTGTTATTTCTTTTTATTTTATTGTTTATTTTGTTATTCAACATCGCGTTGTGTATCTATGATGATTTTAGCTTGTTTTCTTCCATATTCACACACACACACATATATGCCAAGTTATTTACGAGAAATAGTTTAAGAAATAATTTTAATTAAACTTCTTTTAAAACAAAATTTATATTGAACCACACAATCATAACTTTTTAAAATTATATATATAACGAAAACAATTTTTTATTACATGTGTTAGAATAATACTTTTGATACACAACAAAAACAAATATTTTTGTTGTGTATATAATGCATATACAAAATAGAAACTTATTTCCATTGTGTATCATGGTAGATATACGCAGCATAAACTTGTTTCCATTACATAGTAGGGGGGTGTGAAATGATAATACACCACTAAACATGGAGCAATTTTGTCAAAATAAATAATGCCAACGTCTTGGTAGGTTTTAATAACAGTGAGGTGGGTGGTAATAGCTAGGGCCCTTAAACCCTTTTCCACTAATTATCACTTGAGCTACACCTACACTGCGCAGGGATATCCAGCATGGTTTTATGGAGTTCTCTGTAAGACATGACCATCGAATCACTTAGGCCCATGTCGAGAAAAAAGATGCATGTGTTTTTGGGCAAACCCAGATATGCAACGAACTTCTGTACATACGGTATATATAGTCATAACATTTATATTGATAGTTTATTTTATTGATTTTCATATAATATACTGACAGTATAAACACATTTTATATTATTATTTAATCATAAATTATAAATATATATGATCATATATTATTAGTTTTTACAATAATTATTTTAAAAATTAAATTTAAGATTAATTGGTTTACAATGTCACTGTATTAAAATTAAACTTTGTTTAAATATATATATATATATATATAAATATATATATATATATAAATATATATATATATATATATATGATTTTTTTACAATAATGTATCAAATGTAGATCGTTATCAGAAGTCATATTAATTGTAAATTTTGTTCTATAGGGCTGAAATAGAAGGAATGAATTGAAACAACCGGAGATTAGTAATTATTAACTCCACCAAATAAGGAAATGAGAGAGTTGTACAAGCCAGAGGATCCTTTCAGAGATTTGATAAAAGTGTAGAAAAAAACTTCCCCCCTAAGGCACAAGCTCATACGCATTATTAATACTCACATCTTGATCCTAAAATATGGGAAAAGAGGAAAAGGAAAAGATTGAGCCCTAGCTCCTTAAATAGCCAATTAATATAACAGGAATATACGATAGCTATGTCCCATTAATGTTTTGTTATTCAAACGGTGAGAGTGCCATCTTCGTTGATTCCAAGCTCCTTGAGGAGGTCAGCACAACCAGGGAGACGATCCTTCTTGAGGAAACCAAGAGGATTGGCCTGGCGAAGAGGGGACACTATTCCATTGTTTTTGGTGATGCTGATTCTTGCAGCCTGTTGCAGGTGAGACTCTCGGTCAACCTCGGAGCAGTCTGGCCTTGGACTCTTCACAAGGGTAACCTCGCACGTGTCTTCCTCGTGCTCTCCGTCCACCTCCACTTTGTATGACCCCGAAGCATCTGTCACTGCCTCTTTGCTGAATGTCACGTTCTTCGGATTATCAACTTGTGAGCACGCCACACGCACAGTAGCACCTTCAATATTACACCATCAATTAATTGATGAGAGATACTCCATTTTGGTTTCAAATATATATATATATATATATATATATATAAATACATTTGTCTTAAGAAAATTTCAATTAACTTTATCTCATTTAATATTATAATCTCTAAATTTTTTATTTAATTCAGGTTTTAATTTTAATGATTTTTTATTTATTTTTAATACCAAATTTTAATGAAGAATAAGTTGGAGAAAAAAAATAATTGAGATTGATGTAATTAAATATGATTAATTAATTTTCTTAGTTAATGTGACTGATTTTTTTTTCATTCTTATATTTAAGATCAGATGCATTATTAAAAAACAACTTTTCTTAAAATTAAGTGTGCCCTTATATGGTTTCTATTTTGTTTGTCTGAAACTTTCAATCATAAAAAGTGTAAACACATGTTAATACACGGGTTAAGAATTTAGTATGGACTCCCTTCATTTTTTTATGGATGTAGGATTGAATTCTCCAAACATCACTTTCCTCTACAAGGATATCTCTTAATGCTTAGGGATTAATTGAGTAGTTGTAATTGAGTTAAATTTATTGTGATTCGAATAGACCTTAGCTATTGGTCTCAATATGTCATTGGCCTATACGATAATATTAGGGTATGTCACTTTTGTAAAAGAAAAAGGGAAAACAAAACTAGCAACCGCAGTCTAAAATCACAATGGCAATTTAAAATTGGCCTATGTATGGTGACAATTTTACACCATATTATGTCATACAAAATGCAGTTTAAATTATACACAATTGTGAATGTAGCATAATAATGATTCACACGTCATGTGTGCATTGGTATGAAACAAGTACCTTCAAGGATCTCGGACAACTTGGTGAGAAATTGGACGCGACATGTGTCACAGTAAACTGTGCCCTCCACCATGAAGCGGTCTTGGGCATAAGCAGAGCCTAGGAAGGAGAAGAAGCAAAGGGTGGAGGCAAGGATGATGATTGTAGCTTTTGCCATTGTGAATACTGCTTGTTGGTTAATTTGGATGAGGGTTTGGTTTGGAGGAAAATGTACTACTGTGTTCGAGGAAGAGAGGATTGCGTCTTATAAAAAATATGAGTTAGTTTAATGTGTGAGGTTCTCATTCATCCCTTTATTTGTTGATGGTTGAAATTTTTGTTTTGACCCACTTTTTTCTCTCCTTTTTTCTGAACTTTGTTAATGCTTGATACTCCTGGACTATTTTGAAATTACACCGTCAATTAGGCAATCAGAACCACAAAAATAAAATATATAATTAGTCATGAAGAACGGCTAAATAGAAGGATGAATGGCTACCATACCCCATTGCTCATTTCTATAACAGCATTGAACATTGTCTAAGAGTCCTAATTCCTAAGAATTATTATATATTTATTATATAATCCTAACTTCTCCAAACGTTTAAAAATATTGCAAACATTTTACTGATCATTTGACGTTTGGTGCTATATATATTTATTACGTATACTTTTATTATGTATGTTAATGTTTAATTGTTTCTTTTTTTTTTTTTTAGGTTTAAGTTGTTTTTTTCCTTCTAATTTAGTATATATATTTTTTAATTTTCATCCTTAAGCATTATTTTTTTTATCTCTATAATCTTTGATATTAATTTTAATGTATACAATGTAAGAATAAGAATTATTAACAAACATGTAGATTAAATGTTATGAGATTATTTCAATTTTATTGATGATTTTAGAGTTTTAAGTCATAAATATGCAATTAAATACTTGAAGGGAACTTTAACTTGAAAAGAATAATCTACAATGCAGATATTTTGGTTTAGATAAAAAAATAAATAAATAACTCATGAAGATGCTTCATTGTTGTTTCAACTTAAACGAAAATTGGCAGTTTCTCTCTTGGGTTTGTAGTTTATTGACATCTTCTCAAATTGTCAAAGCAGGGTTTCGAATATGGACTACTTATTATGACCATTATGCTATTCCCATGGAGAATTTTCTTCTGTCAAAAGACTGTTTACACTTGGTGGACACGAGGATTCCTACTGTATATTTGAGGGGGTTTAGCTCTTGAGCTAGCGGAAGTGCAAACGAAGGCAATAGAAGAATAAAAGATGAAAAACTCTCTGTTTTGGGCCAGAGACAGAAACATTGTCGAGACTATTCTTGACAGGGAAAGTTCCACTAGCGTTTGAGACTCAATGTTATGATACCCTAAAATCAGAGTAAGGAGATCTCAATTACGAATATTGAAAAGGGAGTTTGAAATTCTTCAGATTAGAGAAGGAGAGAAAGCGGATGAGTGCTTTGCTCAGACACTTACAATTGTAAACAAGATGAAGATTTATTGTGTAAAGATGACTCAAGTTGTTAGTATAGAAAAGATTTGACCATGTGTGCTCAACTGAGAAGTTCAACAACTTGGATGACAATAGACCAGCTATAAAGTAGAATGAGGATAGAATGAATTGTCAAAAGATACAAGAGATGAACAAGGTTTGAAGGTGTCGATATAGTTAAAGGTAAAGGTTCTGTTTGCAGTTGAAGGAGAGGCAGAGGAAGGTAGTCCCCAAACAAAGCTGCAGGGGAGCATTTTAAGCGTTACAACTTACAAACAACAACAATAACAAAACCTTATCCCACTAGGTTAGACATTACAACCTAGGACAATATAAATAGGAATGTCCTAGTTGGACGAATAGCGTAAAAAACGCTGTGATGGACAAAGTAGTAATGTGCAAAAATAGCCAGTGGTTCTCTACCATTTTTACTCGACTTCAAATCAATGACATAATTCAGCTAGTCAGTGATTCAGTGATGTCTATTATGTTCCAGATTTGAAAAATAAATTCTTAAGTGTAGTCCAACTTCAAGAAAGAGGGTTTACTTGTAAAAAATAGGAAATGCTATACCACACCCTAGTCGAGGAGTGATTATACAAATAAAAATGAACACATTGGATGTTTGTGTTGCTGGCCTAGTGTGCAATTGAGACCTTAACAGTACTCCTGCAAAGATAGTTGACAATCGTGGCAACGTGGATTTAAATTTTGAGAGTATAAATTGTGATTGTGTTTGAGCAACACATCAAAATTAGAATGCAAATTGAGAAAACATCATACTTTATTTTATGGTTCATAATACAACTGTTTTATTGTCACAACATATATTACATCATTGAGGAGAAGTTCTATATTTTTTTTTTTTCATTTATTTTTGCCTGAGACCCTTGTATATACTGTGGAGAACTTGTGTGTTCAAAACAGCATCAAGAAAGCTTGGCTAGATACACACAACAAACTTTGTACACATCAAACAGTAATTTATTCCTTAACATGTTCGAGACGCCTATAATTATTTAAAAGTGGTGTGATCGCAAATGGAACTAATTATACTTAGGTTCACTGATCCTTCACTACATTTGGTTGCGGCATAAGCCGGCCAGGCCTAGATTCCACAAACCCCATATGGTTTACTTGTGTCCCGTTTGATCAACGCATAACCACACATACCCCATGTTGTGTCCCAAGAATTCTTCACGATCCAAAAACCTACACCATCTATTGAACCGTATCCCACTATTAACATGGACAATTGGGACCATCATAGATTCCCTGAAAGAGAAGATGAAAAGAAAAATTAATACATGACTTTGGGAGCATTAATTTTTACATTTAGATAACTTAACAACATTGACGATATATACTTACGGATTTATGATAGAAAAAGTCGTCGACCACGTTGAAATAAACACCAATAGGGTACTTAGCAGTTGCACACATAAATGCGTTGTCTGATTGTGCTATGGGACAATATCCATCAATGCTTACACTGGTTCGAATCTACTTCAGGAAAAGCAGAAAAGGTTAAACAAACTGAAAAATTGAATGAAGAGAAATGATATTCAACCGTTGAGGCCCTGCAGGTACCCTTTCTTGCAGTATAAGGATAATCTATCGCGGAAGCAATGCCACCGTTTCGTAAAACCCAATCTAAGGCTACATTAATCCATCCTCCTTGACAACCATAGCTATAAGCACAATCCAGGAGCTCTTGCTCGGAGACACTGATCAGTTTTCCCGTGGCTAATGCACTTGCTCCTTCAATGGCTCCGGTGGCAGAGAATGCCCAGCAAACTTCCTAATGAAAACAAATCATTATTTTGGTGTCATATGTCAAGTGTCTATTTGGTAAAACATTTTGATGGCATATAAGCTCGCTAACTAGTTTGTTTGATAAAAATAAAATAAAAAAGTTACTTGGTTTGTAAAGTTAACAACTGTATGACCTTTTTCATTCATTTTTTTTTCTTGTTAAATTCAATTTTTTTATCCCTTTTCTAATTAACACTCTTTATTTTCATTTTTAATAACTCGCTTACGAAATAAACTTTTTTGTTGTCAAACAAGCTTATAAACTTTTAGAGTATAGTAATTTGCCAAATACACTAATTTAAATATAAAACTTATTTCATATTATTAATTATTAATAAAATAATTTAGTTTTTCAACTTCTAATTCTAATACTCAATCTTTCAATTTGATTTTCCAGGATTAATTAGTAATCTTAAATTTCACAAAACTTCATACGAAAAATTAACTTAATACTGCTTATTTAATTACAGAGAATAGTTGACTTAAAAAAAAATACAGAGAATAGTGCTATATATGCAGTCACTAAGTATGCCACATCAAATATCAAAGATGTTGAAACTCAAAAGCCAAAACTAAGAGTTGGTTTGTTTACCATGAAAAAAAGTATAAAAAAAAAGGGCAATAAACAATTGAGAGATTCAAACTTTTAAATTTTACTTTAATCAAAAATTTTATTTCCATTCACTTTGATTTCATTTCGGTCTATCAAACGCATACTAAGATGGGAGCCACTAGTCGTGAGGTTTAGTCATAAATTTTTGTTCTAATGTACAGTAAAATTAATAATCTGACAAAACTGCTGCAAAAAAAAAAACAAAAAAAAAACAAAAACAAAAACTTACCACAGTCCTTTTGATTCTTAACTGCAGTCACAGCTATTGGCCTCCAATCTACGGATGGTGGCGCACTGCAGGGCGAGTCATTCAGATCCATAGCGCTGATGTTTTCAGGCATGGGAAATTTGTGTAAGTAGGTTTCTTGGAGCTCATAGGGGTTCCAATCAGCAAACTGGTTGAGAGTTGGATGGCTTCTTCCTGTGATGGAAGCTTGTCTAGGTTTGGGCCCAATATTGAGTTGTACTGGTTTATGATACTAGAAGAGAGACATATGAGGGTGGTGCAGGTCATGAAGAAGAAAAGGAGAAACAAGTTTGAGGTGTACGTGGGAAATCATCATTTTTTATTCAAACTATATATTGATTGAGTTAATTAATCAAATGTTTGATGTGTATTGTGTAATAAGTATGATCAATTTCACATATATTATTTATGGTGTTTTATTTTACTATGTTCGCATTGACTATATCTTCATTAGAGCTAATTATTCTAATAAAGTTATGAGGATTAGGGTTTATAATACGGATATTGAAACTTTAATTTCTGACAAGAGTAAAGTAACAATTATTACATTACCTAATGATAGGGATATATGATTGCGAAATTATTAATGTATTTTTTAATGCTTAATTTATGAGAAATTACTAAGAAATTAGAGTTTTAATTGAATTAAAGGGTTAAAGTCACTAAGGGATTTAAGACTTAACCAGTTTGATGGAAAAATAATTTAGAATGATTAATTTAATAATTAATCCAAGTAAAGGAGGTAGGAATAATAAGGTAGAGTGTTCTGACTAAAATTCTCTCTCATAAATTCTAAAATCATTATCAATCTTATCTTTAATTTCAATTGTAATTTATTTCTGTTATTTTAATTTCTTCAATTCATAACACAAATTACAAACAACTTGATTTTTATTCTTTCAATTTAAAGATAATAATTACAATAAAATTATTATCTCAATCCTTATGCAGACGATATTTTATTTATCACTTTATTACTTGAATCGATCAGTACACTTGCTGAGTTCGCAAAAATGTCCATTCCTGTTATATCTGTTTGACGTGTTAAGATTAATTTAATCATGTAGAATACCACGAGGATCAATTCTAACATGTATAGCGTAAGCTCTTAGCATTTGGCTGTATTGATTTTCCAATATGCCGCATGTACCTTGTTAATTTGAGTAAAAAACAACGTGCATGATCCTGCAGATT
Source organism: Glycine tomentella (assembly GCA_007407185.1). NCBI lineage: Eukaryota > Viridiplantae > Streptophyta > Magnoliopsida > Fabales > Fabaceae > Glycine > Glycine tomentella. The sequence goes on from PYAF01002798.1 coordinate 394,383, forward strand.
AATGAGAGTGATTTTATCCATTAAAGCTTTAAAGTGACGCGAAAAAAAGATGCCAACAAGCTTGTAATTTAATTGAAATCCATCTCATTCAACCTTTAATTTAAAAGGAAGGTAAAATGCGTGTAACTCACAATTATTTTGAATTTGGCTTAATCCAGGTTCATTCTAACCTAATTGCCTAAGTTGACTATAAATAACCAACGGGACCGTGGATGTGCTTGGTCTGACATTTGAGAATCGTAATTGAAGTTTGATCATCATTTGTTTGACAAATATTTTTTTTTTTTAGTTGAGTTAAACGTGATTTTCATCCATAGTGATGTTTAAAACTATTAAAAAGCTTCAAACCTTAAAGCTACTCTACTTTTAATTGAACATAAGTTTACAAAATTAAATTCAACTAAATTTAACTTTTTAAACTCTAATACAAACACACAGTTAACAGGCTTGTACTGGTTAATACTGAAACAATTAGTATAAGGTCAGAGATTCCGCAACAAATCAAGCTAGTCTACAAATTAGTGTAAGTAAGCAATTGAAAATAAATTAAATTAAATACACACTTAATAATCCTTACTATGAAATTCCCATAACTAGCTCAATTAAGGATTTTGAAATTTGAATAATTGAAATGTAATTACCTTAAAAATGTGGAAGGAAAATTTGGTTTTCCTCAATAACCTTAATTAATTATATATCTTGGTCCAAGATTAGTAATACAGTATTAATGAAATTGTTTCTGAAGTGGATTTTTTTTATTATGATATACGCGTTAATTATTAGGTAAAATTAAACATTTTGATCCTTCATTTTTTTAGTTAGGTTTCCTTTCTCTTTTTCTCATTTTGGTTTTCCATCTCTCTTTTGTTTCAATATAGTTTTTGTTCTTCTTAAATATGAGTTCTTGTAAATTTGTATTTTTTTTTTAGTCAATGTAAGTTTTTCTGTATTTTTAATCCCTAAAAATTTATGTTTTTCCAATTTTAAATCCTAAAGTGCAAACTTACATGTACTAAAAAAATAAAATCATAAAAATATTAAGATTAAAAAAAATTACAATTTACAAGAACAATAAAAATGAACAATTTTTTTTTATAGAAATTAAGATTGAAAAAACGCTAACTACTAAATTCATATTTAAGTATAATAGGTTTTAAATGTCAGAAAATGTGCCTTTTCTAATTTAATTATCACAAACATCAACAATTTAACACAATAACGAAACCAAAACAAAAACTAATTAAAATACCATAAAAAATAAAAAGATTAAATTAATTAAATAAAAATAAAAATCAAGGTATCAATTTTTCGTAATCATTGAAAGTCTTTTGGTGTCCATTCTTGATGAGTTTAATAACCAAAAAGCTTTAAAAGAATAAAGTGTTTGAAAATATGCATTTTTTTTGTATCTTGAAAAGTCGCATTTTTTCGTTTGAACTCTAACACAAACATAAAAGACTAAAGAATTGAAACTTGTTGTAAAAATATTTTGATGATTCATTAAAGAGTAAATATTTAATTACGGTCGTCATAATAAGAAAAATATAAACTGACATAAACCTTTTGAGATTTCGTTTTGATGGTACTCAATTGATTATTTGATTGTTCTGGAGAAACCAAAAATTTGACAACAAATGGTTTTGATTTTTTTTAGATAACAAATGGTTTTCATATTACTTGGACAAATTGATTCTGGGTTGATGACATGATTAGGAAAATGAAGTTACCTTTCAATTCATATAACGATTACACATTGACTATATTTAATTATTCTTCAATCGTTGGCTCCGGAAAAAATTATGTGTTTTCATTCTGACTTAACATTCATCGATTGCAACAGAAAATCGGGAACAAAAAAAAAAAAAAAAAAAGTGATTCATAGATTATATGATTAAGATTGATGAAGACAATGATTGACTCCCATTATCAAATGGGCACGAAAAGCACAACATGCGACTTATTAATGATTCAATTGAAAGTATATGTGATTTTTTTAATAAAGTATGTTTGATTAAAAACCATAAAAGGATGCATTCCAATATATGAAAAATGAATTTAACTTTTATACTAGTATTAAACTTCTATATGATCTTGTTATGTGGAAAGTTTATATCATTTTTTCTTTATAAATATTTACAAATATTAGTCAAACTGTATCTGGTTCATACCAATACCAAATTATACAAATTTTCTACAAGATAAAAGAAATTTGACTAAATAATGAATGTTTAAAAGTAAAACCAATCTCTCTTTTTCATTTCACCTTTTTTTAAGGTACGTAAGCAATAAGTTGCATGTGGTTTTTTATTTTTTATTTTTGATCGAAAGAATAAATATGCATGCAGACAAAAAGTTTATTATTAGCAAAAACTGATAAATTCATAAACAACCAAATGTATGCTTTTAAGTTTGAAAAGCTCGAACCCTGTTTTGGAAAAGTTTATGTCATACTTTTGTTGAAACCATAATTCAAAATTAAAAAGCATAGTAGCATTTTGTTCATCTCAACTCAAAGAAGATAAAATTTGTGAGCTAAGTTTTTAAAAAGTTTTCAGTGAAATGTGTCACATTAATTTATTTGTTAGGATAAAATTTGCTAAAAAGGTAAAAAAAAAAAACTTAGGATAAAAAAAGTAATTTATTAATTTACGCACATTACTCAATTAATTAATTAATTAAT
>PYAF01002798.1:397162-423648 GCA_007407185.1 Glycine tomentella
TGAATTTAAAAGATTGATTTGATTACAAATATATTTTGTGAGTGTCTCACTTGTTAGCAATTCTTTGTTAATGAAAAAAAAAATCAAACTTTTCACTTTTCTTAAAATCAATATGCTCATTGTAAAAGTAATTTTAAGAATATTAAAAATCTGATAAACACATAACCATTAAAGAAGTGCTAACAACACAAATTTTACTTTGGTTAAATTAAAATTTAATAAAAATAAAACATCATGAAAAGATAAATACATTAAATAAGATATGAAACTCATAAGTTTTGTAATTTTTAATAAATTTTAACTAATAAAAAATACATTAAAAAAAAGTATTTTGAAGAGTATATTACTAATATTTTCTAATTAATTTTTTTGTTTGCAAGGTGACGATTTGCATGCTAACCAAAAATGTTCTATATTATAATCTTTTTTCCCACCTTACACCTTTTTATTGCATTCTTTTTCATCACATTTGATACATCTATTACTTTCTTAAATGTTTCTTATCTACAAACATCTTCAATTTGTTGGCTAACTGATTCAAGTGATGAGGGACAAGAAAGGCGGTATGTTTTTATACTTTAAGCGTTGAATTATAAAATTTACTGCTACTAAATTACTAAATTAGTTAGATGTGTTAATAATTCTTTGCTATTCTTTAACAACTTAATCTCAATTGAGTATAGTTTTTGCTGTCGAAGTTATTGAATGATTAGACACCACTCTCGAAGTACTAATCAAATTCAGTAATTCAGCCTGACAAGCTTTTAGTTGAAATGCTCTAAGTGAGCTACATGGGGCATTAATTGGAACACCAATAATTCTTTGTTGAGTATAGATATTATTACAGTATTTTAAGCAGGTCAAAGTACATATTGATAGCTACTCACCACAAAGTTGATGTTATTTACAATAATCCTCCTTATTCTTCAAGAAAACATTTGTAATTACTTTGATTTGGTAGGTAAATTTTTAATCTTAGATGGATAAAGCAACATTACTGGCTGAAGTTATTAGACAAGTGAAGGAATTGAAGAATAATGCAGCCGAAGCAAGCATAGGTTTTCTAATCCCAATCAATTATGAAGTAAAAGTTGAACCATATGAAGATGAAGGAGGAGTTGGATCAATGTCTTCCAGGGCATCTGTCTGCGCGTGATTGAGCTGCTATCTCAGCTAAGACAAAATCTTGAGTCCCTTCAACTACAATTGGTGAATCAACTTTAGGAGACAGAGTAAAGAATGCCTTTGTCTATACATGCTGCAAAGAATCTTGTGCATGTTGATGCCAACCATTTGCTTTGTTAATACAATGTTACATAAGATTGTGTAGATAGTTGGATTTTTTCTTTTCATTCTGCAGTCAGGCAAAATATAATGTACTGAATTCCAAAAATGTTTCATGTTGATGCTATTGCCTCCGTTGTTGCTATTTGTCAGTATCATCTTAATCTAAGATGGGACTATGGAAATATGCAAATCAGTTGTAAATCTCTGATATTGATAGGGTAATATTGTATATATGAGCCAATTTGCCAATAAAAAAAATGAGCCAATTTGAAATGTTGATAAAATTTGGAGGTAGTTTAAGAAGTTGGTTGTCAGTATCATATAAATTGTTTAATCTGTTTATTTTCCTTCAACAAAGCACCAGTGGTCTAGTGGGAGAATAGTACCCAGCCATGATACAGATCCAGGTTGCGATTACCGGCTTGTGCAATTTAACTTTATGTTATTTTCTGTATTTTTATCCAATGTTCTTGAGATCGACAAAGACAAAAAGTGTAAAATACCCGGGTTCGAATATTTGCTTGTTATAATGGTTATATGATTTTATCTACTGTTTTGTTTGGCCGTCATCTTTTGTTGGTCACAAATCTTCCAATTTTGAAGAAATTATTAGTTTGTGTGCACATTTAGGCTTAAGTTGGCTGCAGCCAAATTAAACACGGATATCCATAAACGAAATCGGGACGAACTAAAAAGAAGGCAGCAGGAAATTTCCTGAATTGCTTGAACCACTCGTGGATCATTTGACCATTGCATTAACCAAGCACTTAATAAAGATATACATAGCAGATCAGCTAGCCTTGAATGATTCTTGGAAGTTAGAACACGTGGTGGACTATTAAGAAGTTGAAACTAACCGTAGTATAGAAGAACCTTCGTGAATTAGGCTAAGTTAGAAACAGTCACATGATGGGGGTCTTAGGACTTATAATAATCCAAAAAGCCTCCTGCCTCCAAAGGAATATGCATATTGCAGGATTGCACGCATAGCTTGCCTTTTACACTTTTTGTCTTTGTCAGTCTCAAGAGCCATCATTGGATAAAATTGCAACCAAGACCCGTCAATGTCATCAACCTATCAACTTCTTTATCGCTTTGGTGGCATTGCACATTTGCACTTGGTGCTTGTTGTGCAAAACCTTCCACCTTTTTAAACTAATGAATTTTCATTAGTGGGGCACCCATTTTGACTCCCACATTCTTCATTATGCACACGTGTCAGGGCAAATCTCTAAATGGTATATCCCCAAGTTGAGTCTCCCACGTGTGATGATAAATCCCTGTTCAGGTTTTGCCATGATATTAACCCATGTGGTGCTCTGATTGATGCAAGCAAGGAGGTCTAATAATAGCCACATATTTATAATCCGTGAACCTTGATTGATCTAACTTCGGCGGTTGGTATGGAGATGCATTAACCACTAATAATGTGCCGGCCGGATAAATCAGCTTAATTACAAAAGGAATTTAACACATCTCAGTATTCTGTTTTTATGGAAGGAAAAAGTAAAAAGAACAAAAGCTTCTCACGTGTTCTCATTTTTTCAATTTTTTTGGTTTAAAGAATAACGTAGTCACATATTCATACTTTTCATCCTTGATTGAACTTTATGCTATTTTTTTTTTATTACTCTTATCCTTTTCTTATGTTGTTTCTTTTCTTTTCTTTTTTTTAATATTTAAAAAAGGTTAATGTTTCACATTGTTTGGTTAAGCTTACCTCCATGTGTTTATGTATTAAACATGTTTCAAAAACGTTCGAACAATAGTTTTGCACCCATGACATTAGGTCAAATGGGCACCCTGCAATGTAGGGCTAGTAGAGTTACCCAACGTTCACATTTTTATCCTTTAACGCGCATATTTTCTCTACTAAATTAATATATATTTTCATTATTTGTTTTGATATATATTTTATTTGGGAAAAACTGTTTATCTCATCATTGATTTTCGAACCCTTCTTCCCGGATTCTTCTCCTCCTCAGCAAAGTTTAAAAACTTAAGGAATTAAATTATAAATACTTGTTATTTCAGATATCTCGAATTCTCGATTCACATAAGAAAACACCTATTATATTCTAGAAGACTTGTACATATCATACAAGTAATTCTTGAGAACAATGTGACTGTCATAGTAGTCTCATATTGATATCTGCATTTGAGTTCATTTTCGTGATTAGATTGATATGCAAGAATGGAAGATTAGGTTTAGGATTAGGAAGAATATGAATTATTTAGAGATAGAAAGTGTCTTTTAATAAAAACATAAAATTAAAAAATAAAAATAGTAAATTTGCAAAAAGATCCGTAGACTTTAATTGTAAAACGAAAAAAAGTTAACTAAATTACCTAATATGACAATATAAGCCATATAATATTATGATTAAATAATACATAAATCAATTTCGAGCGCGTGGTCACTAGTTTCGCCTCAATTGGACATTCCAGTTAAAAGTTATGACCTTCTGAAGTTTATATATATCGCGTCACAAAATGACACGTGTCTCAAAATGATTGAATACGTCTAAATGGGGTATATTTGAACACGTTTGCTTAGAACGTGATTGATTGTTATACATTAGTAAATAGTTTGGAAACTTTTTTATTAAAATTATTATATTTTAATTTTTTTTCCAGCGGAAATTAATTTACGATTCGTGCCTGTAAGAAACAAATGTTTATGATGATACGCAAGTTCTGGGAGTGGCACACATCATATTGCACTGTCACACACAAAAACACAAAGCCAAAATCAAAACGAAATTGTAACTGCTAGTGATGAATAAGGTGCTTCCTTCGCACGTGGGAAACTTCAGTGCCTGCAAATCACGAATATATGGATAATTATTTGAAGTGGACTCCAACGTGGATATGCCACAGCCATCAAAGTCTCAAATATATCTCTTTCTCCCCACCCAAAGAAACTATACCAATGTTTATTACTGTTAACTTAATAACACTATTTTGTAGGTCTAAATTAGTGATGACTTAATTGCATACGAATGGAGCATTTAGATACACTTACTTACAGCTTGTTTAACATAAACTATAATTTAATCGGATTATTCACTCAAAATACCTTAATACCGACATCAAACTAACGTAATATTTTCTCTTTTATTTTTTTATTTGTCAATGAAGATGCTCTTTAATGCATATACTACCTATCTATCTGGATTCTTCAGTTTCTAGATTATATTTCTCGAAGAATTCCACCAGCATAGCCACATATTCTCCTAGCTCAAATCTCTATGATACATCTATAAACTGCATGTTTTTAAATGCATTTTTAATACAAAATAAATCGAGGGCTTTTATTTAACTTAATTGCTATTTCAGGGATCATAATCGTAAAAGGAATCCACAAAATTAATGAATGACTGCTCCTCTTGCTCCACCCTTCATTCATGCAAGGGAAACTTGGCATGATCAATCTCTAATGCATGTGCGAATATCACAGCCACCGATCCAGATCAGATTGTGTAGCCAATGAAGGATTATGAAATGATACATTAAGTGACCATTAATTAATGTTGACGCGTGTGCACTGCCCCAAATTTTATGGCTTCATAAGGGAACATATAGGCTGGGTCTCCCTGATTCTCACATGCAATAGACGTGGGTTCACATCAAAACCAAAGTCTAAATTTAGTTCGTTGTTGTCTCTTTTAATGAATAAAATGCCAAGTCATACTATTACGCACCCTAGCTACTTGGGACCAGTGAACAAAGAGTTTCCTATCTATTATCCACCCAAGAAGGTCCCCAAAATTGAATTTGACGAAGACATATGATGGGTCCTAAGCTCATAAAATTTCATTTCCACTATTTTATAGATTAATTAGGTTGAGATCGTGAAGCAAAGAAAGACCCGACATTAGGCGTTAGTGATATTGTTTCAAATAGTTTGTTTATCTAAAAAAAATGGCTATATAGACTATGGACTTTTAACTATATAGATTTAACTACAATTAAATCTACAAGCAATGCTACTTATGTAATATTTTAGTTCAGATATAGTCACAACTGCATAAATCATTAAATTAGCACCTTGGCCCTAGTGAATTTCAGGTACGGAAATCTTTTTTATTAAAACAAATGATGCATAATATAAAATTCCATTACTTAATAAATTCATGATTTGAGATTTTGCATCATAATATCCACCAATACATTTACATTTAAGCACTGTTTTACGCATGTTCCCTGTGCTCCCCCTGTACTTTAAGTTCACGGAGCTCTTCAAATAGTTCCATTGATTCGTTTTCTCTCCCTTCTCCCTCTTGTCTCTCTCTGTCTCCAAAGCCAGAAACAGAAACTAAAATTGTATAAGAACCAAACCCCAAACACACACTTTTTCAAAATTTCAATATCTTGCTTTGTTTTCTCCTTCCTCCCAAACATGTCAACTCCTTCATCATCATCATCATCATCTTCTTCTTCTTCTTCTATTTGGGTGTTGTCTAACACAAAGCTTCAGTTCTTTTCCCGCATCAGAAGGTTTCTCCAATCCAAAGCAACCAGAAAGCGTTGTGACCCCTCTGATCGGTTTGACACGGCTAAGAGCAGAGTTGAACACAACAAGGTTGAAAATCTTGAAACAGTTCAAGTTATGGAGAAGCATAAGGAGGAGGAAGAGTCTGTGATCATGTTGCAGAGAACTGTGAAGATGCTTAACTTTGGAAGCTGGGAAGAGAAGGTAGTGGCAGCAAAGGAGATTGAAAAGTTAGCCAAGGAAGATGTTAAGGTTAGAAAATTGATAACAGAACTTGGCGTGGTGCCGGTGTTGGTATCTATGGTGGCGTCGCCGGTGGCTAGCCGCCGGCGAGCAGGGTTGACGGCGTTGATCCACCTAGCTGATGGAACCTACACGTAAGTTTTTCAACTATGTTATTCCTTCGTGTCTTTTAGTTTTTGCAATGCAACAACACTTTATGAATGATTGCCACCTTACCATTCTGCTTTTTAGTGTTTGATAGTCTTAATTTTCTTGTTTGATTTGAAATAAAATTACAAGTAATTAAGCAATTCAATAATACTAGTATAAAACTCGTGTTATTAACTTGATGTTGAACTTTGTGTTTGATTCAAAATTGAAATTCTGTTATTAACTTGAGTTCTTTAGATTTTATTGTTTAAAATGTTGAATTGATTTTACTTAAGAGATTAGTTTGAAGGGTCTAAATTGTTAGGTGTTGCTAATATTCATACCTAGAATAGATGTCCATCCAATGGCACGGAAAGATATAGAATGATTAAAATTTTAAACCGTGCAATTCTTTTTAGGTTAACATATTGTGAGAGAAGATATAATAAAGTGATTAGGGAATTTGTAACATTGGTTAAGGTCCACTAACTAGAAAATCAAGGTGCATGAATTATAACTAAAATCTTATTTATCTTAGTCATACTTTATTGTCTTCTTATTTGTCATATTATTTGATATGGACAAATATGTAATCATATTTTATAAAGAAACTGGTGAGAGTGAGTGGAGCCATCGTGACCATTGAGTACCCGCTCATTTTGACTTTGGGGGCCGAGGACAAGATTGATGTACACAAAAGTGGCGATTGGCCTTGGCGGGTTTGGTTCATGACTCCACAGAAACCACAGCCAAAGCGTTCTATACATTTCCATAGGGTAGAAAAATAGATAAATAAAAACAAAAGGAAAAGAAATCACGTGGGTGGGTGTAGGTATTTAGATTTTAGAGTTACATTTCTCCCAACAGGCTGTAGAAGAATGAAATTTATCAAATTAATTAAACTTGTATTCATGACATTTTAAATATGAGAAAGAAATTTAGCCAATATTTTCGGATCAAATTTGCCCAAAATCCCACTGTGCTACCATGCTGTTATTTGCTATGCCAGTATTAGTTGGGAGAAACATAATTAATACTAATATAAAATCACCAAACGTGCATTGTCCACTGAGTTGCAGGGTTGTCAGGATAAACTAGAGACTAGAAGGGGACAAAGTTCATACTGAAGCGACAATTTTGTCCTAAAATTTATAAATTACTGACTACTATAAAATATAGGGTAGTTGATCAGATTCGTTTATGATCTTTAAGAAAATTTTATGTCTTTTGTTGACCTTCATTTTCCAACACATATATTAACTGCAGATTCTCGTTGACTTCACTCTGCTATAAATAATGTTTTTTAATTTAGTTGGTTTGGCCTTCTTATTCTTTATTACACAAACTGCACCAATCCCATCAAAAGAAGAAAAAATGAATTCAGCAAGGTGGGTTGATCCTAGTTGAGAATTGAGTTCCCCTCTGTGGTTTATGCTGACTTTTAGAAAACTTCAACAATAGTAGTAGTAGTATTTGTTTCTGACCTAACTTTGACCGAGTTTGAAACATGTTTTCCTTACTTACCTGACGTATCTATTACGTTCTTTCTTCAGGAACAAGGCTTTGATAGTGGAGGCAGGAATATTGTCCAAGCTGCCTAAGACAATTGACCATGTAGATGAATCAACAAGAAGTAAATTGGCAGAGATGCTTTTGTCATTGACATCTCTGGCAAACACTCAATTCCCTCTTGCTTCATTAGACTTTATACCATTACTTAGAAACATTCTTGAGACAGGCTCAAGTTTTGACACCAAAATTTCGTGTTTATGTGCCTTACATAACCTATCAACTGTGTTAGAGAATGCATGCCCTTTGGTTTCAAGTGGGGTGGTCCCTATCCTCTTGGAAGTGTCCTCAATGAATGAAATTTCAGAGAAAGCACTTGCCACTCTAGGGAACTTGTCAGTGACTTTGATGGGAAAGAAAGCAATAGAGAACAATTCAATGGTTCCAGAAACCTTTATTGAGATCTTGTCATGGGAAGACAAACCCAAATGCCAAGAGTTGTCAGTGTATATTTTGATGATTCTAGCACATCAAAGCTCATTGCAAAGAAAGAAAATGGTACAGGCAGGGATTGTTCCTGTGCTTCTTGAAGTGGTTTTGTTGGGGACCCCTTTGGCTCAGAAGAGAGCAATGAAACTATTGCAATGGTTTAAGGATGAGAGGCAAACTAAGATGGGGCCACATTCTGGTCCACAGACACCAAGATTTGCAATGGGGTCACCAGTGAATCAAAGAGAAGCAAAAGAAGGAAAGAGATTGATGAAGAGTTTGGTGAAACAAAGTTTGCATAGGAATATGGAAATAATAACGCAGAGGGCAAATGCAGCAGGGGAGTCTTCTAGATTGAAGTCTTTGATTATTAGCACAAGTTCCAAGAGTTTGCCTTACTAAGGTTTATTCTCTTTACTTTTTTTTTTCTCCTTAAAATTTGAAGTTGACTCGGCTTTAGCAGTTTAGGGATTTAGGCTTTGCTGATATGTGCTCTTGTTTGGCACCAGCCATTCACGGCATCACGCCATGGGACAAAAACGTGAAAAACTACAGAACGTGAAAATGTCACCTTGACATTTCTTGCTACAACATTTGTACATGTTGAAAGATATAAATGAAAAGTTTCCAATCACAGGAACTCGTTGAATATGAGAAATTCAAACTAATACAGTAAATTTCTCTTCAATGCCGCAGCCATTCTGACCAATAAAAAAGCACAGGTGCTTTTAATAATCACTTCAATATTTCAAAGAGACATAGATAGTATGTTTGAATAACACTAGTAATTGATTTATAGTGGATTTGGAAACATGTTAAAAAATGTTAAACGTGGATTCCAATGCTACTAATATAGTTGCTTTTACATCACTTTTTGATGTGATTTTACTCTAAACATGGATCCCCACAAAATCACGTTGTCACCATAAAAATATAGATATAATCCTTTGTTGCTTTAGTTTTAATAAGGGAGAGAAACATAATTTTGATGCAATAGTACATCATCCAAAATTATATTGAAATATCATCTAACAAAATTTTGGGAAAATATTATACATTTGTTCCGCTCCCTAAATTTTAAAGTAATGTGATTGGATTGGCATTGTTTTTTAATTGATATATTTTAAAATAATTTTTATGTTGAATTAAAAAAATTATATTAACTTTTATTATTAATTTACTTCTACTATCATTAAAATATAAATCACATTACTTTAAAATTATTTAATGAAAATTAATTTTACAAAAATCCACTCAAATACAAAAATGATGAATTTGAGATCACGGTTCCTACTGATAAAAATATCTACATCATCTCCTTTATTTAGCACTACTTAACATGCACTAGGTTAAAAGTGCTCATGGTGGATCACTTAATACTTACTATTAGATATATAATTATTTACATGAACATATAGATAAGTTTTAGTTAACATAAGATACAAAGTTTGTAATTATTACATGACGATAACTGACTTAATAATGTAATTACCTATTTTTAGTGAAATTTTGATTTAGCTTCTGAAAATATGACTAAATTTTCTCAATAATAAATAAATAACACTTAGCCACGTACTGTCGTGTCCTGATTAAATAATGAAATTTTATTAATTTTTGGGCCAAAACATTGTTTAGCCGTTTAGGCCCTTGAGTTTTCAACTGTGGTTTTGAAATCAATTTTTCTTGCAAAAATTCCAATACCAACCAGGCAAGGCATTGTTTTCCACGGTTTTGGACTTCCAACACAAGGTTTCATACACATAATTTTTTCCAAGAAATAGGATCCGTTTGGTAGAGAAATAAATGAAAAAATAAATAAAGATAAATTTTTTGAATTAAAATAAAATAGAAAAATTAAATCTCGCTATTTTATTGTTTATTTTTCTTTTTTTCTATTCTATTTTTAGTGGCATGATAGCCGCCCAAACTTAGAGGGCTTAAGGTGAGGGAAGGGAGGTGGAAGCTCCCGATTTTCATCCGAAAAATGGTTAAGTTTTAGGTCACATGAGATTTTATATTAGGGCTATTTATGTCATTTTAGATTATACCAACGGATTTACCTAATTTGGAGGTGGCACATAGTGGAGTACGACGCTGCAAAGTCACAAAAAGTAATTTAGCGTACACAACACAGGTTTTGCGAGAATGGTGGACACATGGTTGGGTCCCACCTTCTGTAATACCCTTCCCCTTTCCTTCCCAAGTTCCACCATTACCCTCTCATCATCGTTTTCTTCTTCCTCGTCGACTTCAATGGCTACCTCTCCGTCGCAGCAGCACCGCCACCATCAGCATCGCCGCTGTTACTCAAACCCTCACCCTCACCCTCAGCCCGCTCTGCTCGTCTTCTCCGGTGGGACTGCCTTCAACGGCGTCGTCGAGGAGCTCAAGAATTTCACCACCCGCGTCGCTCACGTTCTCCCCGTTTCCGACGATGGAGGAAGCACTGCTGAGATTGTTCGTGTTCTCGGTAACTGTGTTCTGTTAATCAATAATTATGATTACTAGTGTTTCTAAATTTGGGATTTTTGTGGAATCAGATTTTGGGGGCGAGGAATTAGGGATTTTGATTTATTGGGTGCGTGCGTTGCAGGTGGTCCTGCTGTTGGAGACATACGTTCCAGGTGTCTGAGGTTGTCTGATCAAAGTACTGTTGAGGCTCTCGCGGTTCGGAATTTGCTTGGGCATCGTCTACCACTTGATCCACTGCAAGCTAAATCAGAATGGTTGGTACAACATTCATAATTATTGTTGCTTGCCCAATGTCTCATACTTTTGGTTGAATTATGGATATTTTGGCTTGGTCCCCTTTCTTCATCTTACTTGCATCAAGGGTTACATTGTTGGACTAGACATTTTGAGTTTATACTTATAGTGTGCTAATTGCTAAGTTGGGGCATTTAGGAGCGGTAATTTGTTACCGGGTATGGGAGGCTGGGAGTCATGGCCTCTCCAATTTTTTTTGGAATCATGTCCTTCTGTACTCTTTGACCCTTATTTTTGTAATATATTTAGGAAAATTGTTGAATGTCCCAGTCTCCACCACCCTAATTTTGGGTGGGGATCGGTGTAGGGAAAAAAGAGGTAGAAAGAAAAGAAAAAAAAGAGAGTGAAATTATATGTGATAAGTGGTGTGATGAGAAATTGAGAGAGATAGGAAGAAAAAATGTGGTGAAAGAAAAAGGAGATGAATCATGGAAGAGAAAGTGAATGTATGGATACGAGGACCCATGTGTTTGAGTGTTTGGAACTCTAAAAAGAAGTTATTTTCTAAAGGTCCTTATGTATTAGTATATTTTGTATGTCATTTTTTTAAATAAAAGAATTTAACTTCACCCCTGGTGTATAGGTACTCTATTGTGGAAGGTGATCACTTTTTATGGAAAGGTGTGTCAAAACCTTACAGGGAGACTATTCGAGCTTTTCTGGTTTATTTCCAGAATCAGGTGACTTCTACAAACAAACTGGGGCTATTTCTGAATATTTCTTGGTTGCCTCTTAGGCTCTTAAAGGATCTCTCTGTTTTTTGTTTTGCAAAATATTTTTTATGTAACTTTTATAAGTGCTAGTTTCTTTATTTCTGTTTGTTTTTGAGATGACATATTGCTTCTTTGAGTGTAGTATTTTACTGTGTATCTGGCCAATGATCTTTTTCTTTGGGGTAAATTACATTCATTTCCTTTGAGGTTTAGCAAAATTACACCCAATACCCCTTTCATTTTTTACCTTACAATAAACTTCCTCAGTTCACATAACATAAGAAATCAGGGAGGATCTATGTTAATGAAAAGGGTACATGGCATGGCATTGTGTTGTCATATAAATTGAGGGAGGTCTATGTAGGGCCCAAATAGCAATGGAAAGGTTTGTTTTGGGTAACTATATTGTTAATATACTTTAAATGAATATTGTTATATAACATTTTCTTTTCCATTTTTTAAAAGTAGTTTTTTTTTTATATTAATGTGATCATGATAATAATCATTATGATTGTTGCTTACTTGCTTTTGATCAAGCTTTTTCTATCTTTTGGCATTTTTTATAAGTTGCCACTAAATTTGGGTTTTCTTTTTGGTCTTCTTACAGATTCACCGCCGGGCCGAAGAATCATTTTGTTTCAGCAACGGCAGGTCATTTCTAATTCAGTAACATGCTTGCTGCGCTTTTCTTTTTTGCCATAGTTTTTGGCCCCTAAATAAGCTTGCTTTTATTGATTATATTCATCATGCCATGATGACAAAAGTGGCTTCCTGTTGCATTAGCAGAAGACTAGGCATGGTTCCCCTTAACTATTGTGTTGCTTCTTTCTCCTTTTCATTAGTGGATAGAATTTAAAGTTCTAAATTTTGGAATGTGGCGATTGTCAATGGGTTGAGTTGTGAATGTTAGAATCCAATTGCAAGATATGGGACTTGAGTCCCATATTGGCAGTATGAGATTCTAGTGAGGGGTTAGGCCTTGGACTCTCCAACTACAACAACTAGCTTTTGTGGTGTGGTTCTCCCAGGGCTCTATCAGGCATTAGTGAATGGTTTAGAAGAATTTTAGGTTTATTTTAATGCAAATCTATTGGAGAAATCTCAAGTAAAGTATGTATGCTTCATGATATGTTTCATAATTCAAGTATTTCATGTCAATGGCTTATATATACTTGTCATGTCAATAACATGTATAATGCCCAATGCCTATTTGATTTTCAGTAAAAATAATAAATAAAATTTAGATGGGTAAAATGCTCAATGCCTAATTCTTATAGGCTAGCAGTCTACAAGCTTACCTGGTGAAAAACCTTGACTTCCTGCCCATAAATAAGTTAAAGAGACATTATAACTGGTAGACTCACTTGTTTCTTTCTTCACCTTACTGTCCTCTTTTTTCTGTTTTGTGACAGACTTAATTTTAGTTTGAAGGATTACATCCTTGCAGGCTTTTGAAGGGGATAATTTTCTTCTGAAAGTATGACATGAAAACTTAATAATTAAAGAAAATAACTTCCATTTCAGAAAAAAGATAGAAATGATAAAAGAGTTGAAATGGGTATAGCTGCTTTCACAACTCTTTTCCCAAGGATGATAAACAACCGATTGTTGCTGATTGTATATTTTTGTTTTTCAAATTGTAATCTATTATGTATGCAACTTCTGTTTTACTTTGGTGATAAATTTGTATTTTCCAGGCTGGTTTTATGTCCAAGTTACACATAATATATCCTCTCCAGCTGGCTGACATTTTGGTGTGTGACATTAAAACATTGTAACTGACTTTTATAAACTATGCAGCATTGGGAATTTCTTTTTTGCAGGAGCACGTATATTTTTTCAGTCCTTGGATGCTGCAATATTTTTATTTTCACGGGTTTCAGATATTCCCCCTGAAAGCCTGGTTCTACCTGTGGTTTCAACCAATGACAGACTTACATTAGGATGTGAATTGTTGGTATGCTATAAATCTATATAACTGTATAACTATGGTTTCATAGAGGTTTATCAGCTTATCGCTATTCTGAGGGAAAATTTATCTGTCAAAAGAACTTGATATAGGAGTTCACAAAAAATGGTTGACCTGTTTTTTTAGTAGTTATTGAAATATCTTATTTTATTCTCCAATATCCACATAGGATGGAACTATTATACGGGGACAAAATGAAATTTCTCATCCAACCAGTGGAACAATGGAACTTATTAAGAAGGTATGCTGGTGTATTTGTTTTGACATAATGTCTTCTCCAATGATAATTTGTTTTAATTTCCACGGATGTGAAAGGAACATGCCTGAGATGAAAGCTTGTAGGTTCATTCACACTCCCTAATCAGTAATTACATAATAGTGATTGGTATGTCCATCTAGTGAAAGTAAAGTCTATGTAATTTGTCCATTCACTTGATTGAGATTTTACACTGCTGCTGGGCTGGTTCTTGGCATCTCTCTCTCTCTCTCTACACACACACACACACACATAGTGTGAAAGCCATTTTTTATGAATGAGAGAAGTAAATTTTGGCCATAAAATTATACATGAACGGTGAAGATTTCAAGTACAGGATCTCTTTAAAAAGTCATGTAATTTAAAAAAAAAAAACAAAACTTTTCTTACTGTGTCTTGTTGGGCCAGATTTACTTTTCTTACTCTCTCATAAAAAGGCACTTGCACAATCGCACTAGATACATTCTCTATATATTGTATTTCTGGTGTTGAAATTTTATATTTTCATGGGTAGGAAAGGTTTTCAGCTCCAGCACTTCCTTCGAAAATAAAACGGGTGTTCTACATGTCTAGTGAGGGAAAAAATTTGCTCCATGAGGTAAGTACTGTGTCTTGTTGGGCCTACTTATTTCACATTTTGTTGAAGGACATTTGCTGTATATGTCTCTCTCATCATGTTATGCATTGCCATCAATAATAGTTAGAAAGATGCATTATATAGAAGATGCAACCAGAGAAGGCATTTATTTAATTATTTTTATTGTATATGAAAATTTGTAGAAAGAAACAAGGGGAAGTTATCCAATGATTGTCATGGATATGTATTCTGTCTTTCTTCAAAGTATTTAACACAATATTAGATTAAAAAAATGTGTATTTTCTATTGTTGATGTAAGAATTAAGGAGTCATGAGATGGAGGATAAGACATGCTCTATTAACAGAAAAGAAAAGAATGACACATAACAAATATCTATAAACTAGAAACCTTCATTCTAATTGAATGTCAATTAGAGAATCTGATTTGGAGGAGAGCCATTCTTATTCTAATGATACATATGCTGCTCAACTCTCCTTGTTTAGTCTGTACTAGAATTATTATTTTTGTACTATAGCAAGGCTCCATTTTTTTAGTGTACTTGAGGTTCAAACTTGAACTTGGGGGGAGGGGGAAACACTTACTTGTTACCAAGTGGGTGACCATCAGGCCATTCCCAGGCCAATGGCCTGATGATGGCTTATATCATGGAGCTAAATACAGCTAATTCTGGAAGGGTAGTAAGCAACATCTTGTATTTTGAAGGTGGGTGCTGTTTTTATTTGTTTGCTTCTGTTAAGAAAATATCAATACCTAGTAGGTTTTAAATTTGCTTGTCCTACTGTAGGAAATCTTAATATGAATATGGCTATTTAGTTCCAAATTTATAAACAATTTATAATTGGCATTTCTGTTTCTCTTTCTTTGAATAGGTCTTTCCCTCAGTTAATGCGGCTGTACTCGAGCAGTTAAATAATGTGGACTGCATTGTGTATGGCATGGGCTCCCTTTTTACTTCAATCTGCCCCTCACTGGTAAAGATACTTACCATTAGTTTTGTTTATGTTTGTGATCATATATAGTTGTATTGACCTTTGCAAGTGACAACATTGATGATTATATATATTTGAAAACCCTGATATTTAAAATAAAACATTTGAGCAGTTGAGGTTTAGATGCTTGGCCCCTTTATTCTGTTGATATTGTGAATGCATTTGAGATTGTCTAAAATGTGGAAAACATGATTGTTCAACTCTTTCAGTATTTATTTAACCATTTTTACTTGATAATATTTAATTTTTTAGGACATCTTCTAGCTTTCATTCCTTACGACAATTTGGTTCTCCCATTAGATGTTTACTGACTTATAAATTATTCTAGGTATTACTAGGAATTGGGGAAATTATCTCTTCAAAGTCCTGCCTCAAGGTATTTCCTTGTCATGTTACTTTTTGCATTGTCTTTGGTTATTTGCTGAAAGTATAATAGACCTTCTACCCTGTGATAATAGAGAAATATTGACTTGACAATATTACTTTTTTTTGCGGAAGAAATAAAGTTTTAAAGTGGTCCAACTTAGCTTGACTGCTTTACATAGAGGCAAAATGGACCATAAGTTGATGTCTTCTAATATGGGCACAAATGTCTGCTCCCTTTATTTATTGCTTTCTAATCTCATCCATGTAGTTGCATTAGGGTGCTGCCATCAACAAGTCACATGCCTTTGTTTTTCAATTTGTAAGCATGTTTCTAGATACATGAATCTTGGTGTTATTAAGTGGAAAATAATTCTTTCTTGCATAGTTGCAAAGTCTTTGCTGAGCTATTCCATGCAAGAGATTCAGACTGTTCTATCAGTTATTTTGGTGGTGTCATGTTGGATTAAATTTGGCAATGTCTCCCAAACATTTAAAGCTATATTTTTTCAGCTTGGTTTTTACTAATTTGATTGAAAAAATGGCGCAGGTACTTATGTTAAATGGCACTCAGGACCGAGAAACTAATGAGTTTTCAGCTTCTTGTTTTGTAACTGCCATTACGGATGCTCTAAATCGAACATATGGAGAGCCTAGCAATCGCTTACAGAATCCTGTGAGTGAGAATTCCTTCTCTATTGAAACTGCTTAGTGTCAAACAAAAAACTAATCTATCAATTCTTGTTTAAAATAAAGCATTTGATTCACGTGAGACTCTAAAGAGGGATGGTATCATAGTTTGAATGCCCACTTTTTATCCCGTTGAAGGTGGTACTCCGTTAAAATCTAAAAATGATTGATTGATTTATTGGATAAATTTCAGTTTCCCCCTCTTTTCAGCTGCTAATATCCCATCAATGCAGACTTTACACATTCTGTGATAATATATTATTTATTTTGGTATCTCTGCGAATGACTTATTTCCTTAGTGCCAAAGCTAATTGAAAAACACATTTTAAAAAAATAAAAAATTAAAGACAAATTATATTCATTTCCTCAGCAGAATTAGTTGTATGAAGTGAAGTGAAGTGCAGGGTACCTTCTCTGTTTTTATTTTTCTGTTTATTATTACTATGTGTTTTCTAATTAACTTCAAATAAAACATTAATACCTCCGGTCCTATATATAAGAAACATAAGACAAATCATCAAGACCAAAGAAAGTGGTGGTCACATTAATACTACCATAAATTTAAATTTAATTCTAAAAGAATCCTTAAGTTTAAATGTTGTAAGTGATGGTCTCATTTAATTGTTAATACTCTTAGTCCAATGAGTGAGTGTCTAGTAAATAGAGTTAACAATGAATTAAGAGTATAAAAGAAAGTTAACCCTTAATAGGTTTGTGAACTAGTCATTGTTTCTTATGATTAGGACAAAAAAAAAAGAGTCAATTTATTGCTTGTATATAAGACCGGAGGTAATAACTTTTAATGTCTGTCGCTTGTCTCCTCCATTTTTGTCATATATTCTATGTAATCCGAAGAAAAATACTACCTTAACTGTTTCATTACTGTTTTGTAAATATTTTCCTTTGACACAACATGAAATACTTAGTATGTAAAAATTAATGTTTCATCAACTTTAGATACAATTATCATAGTAAATGAAAACCAAAAAGCACAGGACACAATGAATAGTATAATAAAAGTAATTTATGTGCTGTTTATATATATATATATATATATATATATATATATATTATTTTTATTTTTATTTTATTTTTGTGGTGAAAGCGTGCTGTTTATATTTGATGCAGCCAAGTCACTATATAAATACCCTTTTGGTGCCAAGAAATGGTGAAATTCCAGTCGATGTGGACTGTCTGGCTTCCCAAGGAATATTTGACGTGGTATGTTTTTCAAATCTGTTCATTATGCAAATTATAGTGTGGATAGAATCTCTTCTGTTTAGCACGATGGAGATATATTCCAAGATTGTTTCTTTGAACTTTACTGTGGAGTGTGGACAAGTTCATGAATAGATCTGGCATGCTGTCTAAGAATTAATTTGATTTACTATTTATATAAAACTTGTTTAAACAGTCAATTCAGTGATTTAACACGTGCTAACTTTAAGCAATTGCTCAAAAATCAGACTTTGTTTATGTGCTCATAGTTCATTCATATACCTGAAAATTATAGTAGTCATTCGGTACGAAGCCTCAATCATATCTTTAATACTGTTACAGATTAGTGATTTAACACAGGATCATATTCATGATGGATATGAGTATTCTTATTTTCGTACAGGATCCATGGTAATTTTAACAATGCAATTTACTTTGTTTATGAACATCTTACAATTCTTAAATTTGCAGGTAGTTGTAGACTCCCTACGAGATCCTAAAGTGGGTATAATTTATGACCCGAGGTCACTGATAAGATCTCTGGCTGACTTAATAGACAGATACATGAAGTCTCAAGTTAATGGCTTAATTGGTACCAGACGATAATGATTAACGAGAAGAGCCACTGAAATTATCATCATTTGTCTCTGAATCTTACTGTTGCTGTCTGTATTTCACAAGGTATGATTTTTATTTTATTTATCCTTTATCAACAACTTTTTCAACGTCCGTTGTTCAATTTTCATACTGACAATGAATTAGGAATTGTAGGTGAATTGGCCTGTTATGCGAAATCTTATATGGCAAGTTGAAATTTCCCCCTACCTGGATCCTGTTTATTCACTACCATCAGAATACAGCGACTGGTGATAACACTCACGTACTCTGTATGTGATAATATTTTAGTGAAAAATATTTATGTTTGTTGGGATGTTCTAGTTGACGATAAACAAAAGACATGTCAGAGTGCTGCTGTATTATTGAGAACAAAATAATCTAGTTTCTGTTGTATATAAATATCTCGTTCGTTAATCTTTGCTGTTCCATTATAGAAGCTTCAGTTTGTTTACGGTTCTCTTTTCTGAGTTCTTGTAGTGTTTTTCTACTTATTTTCCTTTACGTTAGCTCCGATTTACCGTTTAAAAATATATATATCGATATACTAAAAAAATAAAGTTCATCCAATAAATATTTAAGTAAATAAGTCAAGACATTAACGGTGTAAAAAATTTCTAGATGCACATCAACGCATCAATTAATAAACTGAAAAAATAAAATTAGAAAATACTCACTAAATACACATCTAGATGCATCCCACATAAATTAAAAGAAATGTATCCCACGAGCATCAATGTCACATACTCAACAACGATTTTACCCAAGACTCAATAGTGCCATTGTACCTCTTGTTGAGAGCTAAGATCTAATTGGATTCATCAGATACTGAATCAAACAAAGTTGTAAAGGTACCTTCAAATATATTTTATGATCGAGCAAACAGACATTAACTAGAAAAATAAATAAATCATATGGCTTATACTTTCCGTTGAAAATACTGCTCCACTATCTTTTTTCGATAAGCATCCTCTTCAAGGAACAAAACAGAGAAGGAAAGAGAGGAAATCTCAACGCTGAAAGATTAAAACTTAAAAGTATCTTGTCCAATGCAGTAATGCACCATTTAATGTAGGGTGGGCTATTTGACATTGTGCACAACAGGTAATGCCACCACAGCCAAATGAAAGATGTAAGAAGAAACAAAAAAGCAAAATCAATTATCTTGTTTGGCATTCCATCAAGTCTGATTTGTGATTCGTATAGTAGTAAATATCTTTGAAGCAAATGTAGATGCAACTTGGCAATAGTTATAGATGACAGCGACAAAAAGTAAGCCTAAAAAATAATAATTTTTTACAAATACAGGGTAGAAAAAACCACTGTTAGGGGGAAAATGAAAAGCTTGAAATGCAGACAAGTTTGGAGGAATCAATACATTAAATTTAACCACTGAAATAGAACAGATGTAAGCCCTTTTCACCACTATTTCCCACTATTTGGGTGCGTCTTGGTGCATAGGACTCTCCGTCCCTTGGCGCGTCGTCGCCTTAAAATAGCTCTTCCACCTGGTGTGCTCATTCTTTTCCGGAAACCATGAGTGCGTGCCAATGATTTTCTTGATCTGCTTCTCTTAGTCTGACAAAGAGCAGCCTTGCCTGCCCTCACAACTAGGCCAGAACCTTTTCCTCTTCTGGTCCCAACATTAGATGTCAAATCCAATCCAAGTGACAAGCCTTAACATTGAAAATTTAGTTGAGATCACATCAAGCTAAATCTGAACAAGAATTTTATCTTTATACATGCACATTAAGCAAATCAACAGCAAAAGCTCAACAACAACAAAGGCCTTATAATCTCCACTAGGTGAAGTCAGCTAGTCAGATTAAACACAACAACTATGGTCATACGCAACATTGAACAAATGCACCAACCAAATAATTCATAGCTAGTCAGTTAGTAATAACAAAATGTTAACAGCTCTGGTCTCTTCCCTTTTTCTGCCCACAATTTCTCTTTTTTTTGCCAAGTTATTTGCTAGACAGTTTCATTGGCAAAATATGTTGAATTTTAATGTAAGAGAGAGGTATTGCTTGAGTTTCCTAATGTCCTTAATGATGTTTATGAAAGGATGTCATTGAGGTATTCCCAACTGACACAGGCTATTGGTCCCATTTGAGTCTCTTCTCCATCATAACCTACATAAATCCTTTACTTTGAGCCAGAAGGACCAAGGACAAGGAGTTCAACCTTTAAAAGTTAAGGAATCAATTATGTTTGTGTCGCATCAACATGTTAGGGATACCACTAGGTACTACTAATACCAGATCACAACCATTACAGAAAGAAGAAATTTTATCACAACAATTAAAAGCATTGCTGCACCCATTTAGCATCATAAAAATTGCAATTGAAGGATCATAGGAATCAAAATAAAGTGGTTCTCCTCAATCTGGAATTCACCAGAATGCAGCCATGAAGCAGGAAGCAAGCTCATCGGATCTATTCCAACTACATTACATACTCAGACATCACCAGTGACGTCTCTAATTGTACTTATCCGAAAACCAAAAGGCAAAAAATGCAAGCATTTGAAAGTGTTACTTACTATTACAAATAATAGTAGTAATATAAAGCCTGTGCGAAAATAATGTTGGTAGTTTGCGACAAAGTTATTGGTAGTGGCATCAACTCCTATTTGACTCCAATTGACAGAAAAGTTAATCTCTTTTAAAACCCACAAGAGGAACTTCCGTTCCAAAACGTACCCATGTTCAAGTGAAATTAAATCCCAACCACAAAAACATTTTAACCCATAAGCAACATCAATCCCTATCGGCACTTCCCAAATAAAACTACACAAAACCATAGGGAAACAAGATACAATGAAATTCACCCAGAAAAAAAAAAACGAAATTTAAAACGACCCACATGGTAATTAGCGAAGGAACCAAATGGAAGTGGAAAAGAACAAATACCCAGATGGGAAATAAGCAAGAGAAGTACCTGAAATGGAGGAAGGGGAAGAGAGAAGGGAAGGAGAAGAGAGGAAGGAGCAATGGAGAAGCGGAGAGCGAGCGTTGGAGCAAGTGCGGGTAAGGTTCAAAGAGAGCAAAGATGGTTTTGGGGCTGTGAGAATGAGAGAAGCTGAGGGAGTGGGTGCTCTCATGGCTATGCAAAGCGATAACGAAGCCATTATCCACTCTTTTTTTCCTTCACGTCTCTGTTTCACTAGTTTCAAGTTTCATAAAGCGATGAGGTAGAGAGAAAGAGAGGATCATTTTCGTTTGGCCATTCACGTTGTGGCTAATTTATGGGTCAATATTAATTTATCCTAAAAGTTCAAACAAATGGGGATGTAGCTCAAATGGTAGAGCGCTCGCTTTGCATGCGAGAGGTACAGGGTTCGATCCCCTGCATCTCCACTACCATTTATGTTTTTATAACTTATTTAAAATTTATTCTTTGGCTGCTTTACTGTTAGTTTTCGGCTGCAAAACAGAACAGAGCAGAAATGTAAAAGTCTTGGCTTGGGCTTTTGCAAGTCTAATTTTCTATCAGTTAGCGTTTGTTTTTAAGGTTATGGTTAAATAGTAAACAAATTTAATGAAATATAATCAAACGAAGTGGAATAGACATTTTATTAGTTGGATATTTGGCTTCATCAGAGGGAACAAAAATTGGGCCTTCGTGTCATTTTCTTAAGGATATTTCGTATCTTATTATTCTATAAACTTTATTAACACTTATTATTTTTTCTCTATATTTTCTTCTTATTTGTTTTTATCTCTTTCCTTCATAAGTGTTAAATATGTTGTTGGATGTTTAACAACAACCATTTTTTCATCAGTACTGATTTCTAAACTTGGTGATATATTGGATAATAAAAAGGACTACCTGATTTGTTATTTTGAAGTTTTATTTTTAAACTTTTTAAATGTATACTGTACTGTGTTTTATATATGTGCTATTTTTAATTCGTCAATCGCCATTACTGCTGCACCTAAATACTAGCTGATTTGTATTTAGATTCACTTAACGTGTATTTGGATGGGTATTAATAAAATTGATTTTAAAAAAAATAAAATAAAGTGATATGATTTATGTTTAAATATTTTATTATAAAATAATTAAATTAAGAATATAAAATTTAATACAAAATTTTGGATTTAACATAAAAATTATTCAAAATTATTTAACTCAAAATTAATTTAAATTATTCTCTATCATAAACAAATATATAAAAATATATCCAAAATTAATTTTAAAAAACTTTTCAAAGCGAAATCAAATCAAGCACTTATTTAAAACTCAAATCACTCCAAAAGTGAAAAAATGTGAAAGTTACTTTTAGTTACTTCCACTTTACAGTTTTACACACGTCAGATGCATCTCGAGAAAGCAACAATAAGCAAGCAGCTAAAATGAAAATGCAATTTTGTGAAGTAAGCCGGATGAAGATGATCAGATAATTCTGAGAAATGACAATTCGTTAGCTCTATATTAAATTATGACTCCTCGATCTATATTTGGATTGGAAATGGGGAAAAGTTTTTGATAAACAGAGAAAAATACAACAAGAAAAGGTTTTTTATATAAGAGAAAAAAATTAAAACAAGTCATCCAGATCGGCTAAACTTGACTATGTTAAGACAAAAATGATTTAATTTACAGTTTTTTAGTCTCAAATTTTAAAAAAATATTATTCCTTCACCAATATTTGAGGGACTTAAAAACAACAATTTTTTTATTTGAGGGAAGGGACAAAAAATATTACATCACCTTAGTCATAGACAAAGAAGAACTAGAATTGAAATATTTAAGGGTCAAACACAATTTTAGTGATGTACATTTGAAAATTAAATTCTAAATAAATTTCCGCAGCGGTAACGTTGTTCCCATTCTATTTGTGTTTGGGTAATGAGCATTCATAAAATAAAATTAATTTATGATATTTATCTTTGTTAAAATTGATTTTGAAATTAAATGATTTAGATTTAGATATTTTATTTTAAAAGTAATTAGCAATAAATTTCAATACATTTTTTTGTTCAACATAAAATTATTTTAACTCAAAATCAATTTTAAATCTAAAATAAATTCTTAAACATAAACAAGCAAGCATTTGCTTAAATCACCTTTTGAATCTCCAATTCAAGCAGTCAGTCTCACTTTAACTAACATTAGCAATAATCGTGTGAAGTGTTCCGCAAATGTGATGGCAATATATAATGATCAATTCTGAAAGTTTGATGCTATCAACAACTTTTCAATAAGTTATGTTCGTGAAAGAAGGTCATGAGGCCCTGTCATCTTGTATGTGGCTGAATCAACCTTTGAGGTCACCCTGCATATGCATGCAGCTTCATAAATACGAAGCTGCGGCTTTGGTTACTGATTTTATCATCGTCGGATTTGGCTATGGTTCTTTACTTCTTTTATATAGAGAGTGTAACTCATTTTATCATCAGGGGATATTCTATTATTGTTCAGATTTTTTTTCAAGGGGATATTGAATTATTGTGTAGATTTGAAAAAAAAAAAAACATCTAGACAATATCCTAAAAAATTCAAACATAACAATTTTTTTTAAAACAACTAAATAATTTACTTTCAATTTTAAAATATTTAGATATATTAACATTTCAATGGTACAATTGATCCCTTAAAAAATAACGGTTAAGAATTATGATAAAATTATATATTAGCAAATTTTAAGGTTAACTATGTATAATTTCAATCTTTTTTTAATTAATAATTATTATTAGGGACTTTTGTTTTACGGAATGATCTTGTATTCGCAAGAATCACATTCCAAGAATTTTATATATAACTATAAATGTTATTCTTGAGTATATTTAAAAACATTCCTAGTTAAATTTTAGAATTCCTAATAATGATTTTTTGAATGGTTACTGAGAATAGTTTTAAAAATTCAAAATAATTTTATTTACATAAAAATTAAATACAAATGGAAGCTAGACAAATAATTTCCTATATTTTTATCGAAATAGCACACACAACTAGAAAAATTAAATTTAGTGACCAACCTTAATACAACATATTCTCTCACTATCAATGACGGTCTCTGTGACGGATTGCAGAGTCCGATGAACCCAAATTTGTTAATTTTTGACAGAATTTGTTAAAAAATATTCGTCGTTCCAAATTATCTATCGCAAATCAATAAATGAAAAGTATATCTATGTGAGGGATTTTGTAACGGCTTTATGTCCTTCTCAAAAGTGTCATTCGCAAATCCGTCACAATAAGAATATGAAAGTCATAGTGAAGGATTTTGTGATGAATTTTGTCCCTCACAAACTTATCCGTCACAAACTACGTTGCAAATTCATATGAAAGACTAGTCGTCACAAAATCAGTCAAAAAATGATTAACAGGTGGACATTTCATTACAAATAATTATTTTGAAAATTATTGTATTTAAATTTATAGTTATTTATATATTTATATCTTAAAAGAACATAGGATTTTTTTTATACTGAATATAAGAATTATGATAAACATAGATATATATAATCATATAATGGTTATTCATAATTCCAATATATTTTTAAGATAAAAATATATATGTTTATATCTTAAAAGTAATTTAATTAAGTATTTAAAATAAAAAATATATAATTATATAATATTAAAAATAAAATTGGAAAATAATATATATAATCATATATCTGTTTTGTGGATGGGATCGATATACTAGGAACTTTTTGGGTGGATACGGGTTCCTTTTCTGTACAGACTTTGTTGCCCTTTTTCTAATATATATACATCTTTTTATTTTTAAAAAAAAATCTTAGCAAATTGAAACATATTATCAAATAATCCTATGGAACTTTATTTTATTTTTACAATGATAAATGTATAAATAAATCACAATGTCTTTTTGTTATCCTTTTATCTTTTTAAAATCATTTTCAAAATCATATTATCAAATACTTCCTAGCTATTTGTTTCTTATAAAAGAAAAGACTAAAGATAGTTATTTTTTATGCTTTTAAAAACAATTTATAGTATAATTTTAAGAAAAATAAGATAAAACACATCCATATAATATAGGCATGGACTCATAAATAAAGTATAATATAGACATGACAACAAGATAGAACAATTTTGTCTCTTCCTTCCCCCCAAAAAACAAGACAATTTCAATGTTGGATTTATAAAGGGAATGAAAAAAAAAATTAAACTCAATCTAATTTTTGTCAAATCTTATCAAGTTTGAGAAAACATGCTTGCTTCACATTTTTTAAAAATATTTTCTTATACTATTTAAAATAAACTATATATTAACTTATTAATCAATTATCAATGATAAACTATTATTATTGTAACATAAAGTTTTGGCATACAAACATACTAGCTAGTAATCTAATTTGTACATTACATAGAATAAATATTTATTTTAGATAAAATTTCTAATAAATAAATAATTCTAAATTTATAAATTATATTATAATTTATAATAAATAAAAATCATTTAGATTCATGATAAATAAGGTATATTGTTATGATACAATTAATTTACATTATTAATGATTTATTTAAAAAGATATTGAAATTTAAATTAGAACTAAAAATATTAAAAATGATAGATGACAATAAATAATAAGTTATGAAAATTTCCTAAAAATACTTCCGTTGAAGGAAAACTCTTAAAAAAATACTACTGTCGAAGAATGACAGACTTTACAATGACTCGTTTTATCTTTATTTTTAAATTGAATTTTAATATTTTTAACATAAACATTAATATTTTAGTTTGTATAATGGAAATGATAAATGTTTATTTTATATAATTAAAATTTATAATAAATATATATTTTGAATATATAAATTATATTATAATAAAAATCCATAATAAATATTTTTAGTAATATAAATTATATTTTGGATTTGTCATAAATACTTTATATTGTAATCTAAAGTTATTTTTCACTGTTGATAATTTTTTAAAAAAATAATAAAATTTAATTTAAAAATAAAGATGAAAAGATAAATTGAAATAGACAAGAGGTTAAAATAAATTGAAACATATATAAAATCAAACACAAACATTTACTCAAAATCCATTTTGAATCTCGAATCCAAGTATGCACTCTCACTTTAACTAATAACTAATGATGGTGTGAAGTCTTCAGCGAATGTGTTAGCAATACTTTTTGATCCATATAAATGGTACTCAACCGAATGAG
>PYAF01002798.1:423748-460585 GCA_007407185.1 Glycine tomentella
TAAATTGAAATAGACAAGAGGTTAAAATAAATTGAAACATATATAAAATCAAACACAAACATTTACTCAAAATCCATTTTGAATCTCGAATCCAAGTATGCACTCTCACTTTAACTAATAACTAATGATGGTGTGAAGTCTTCAGCGAATGTGTTAGCAATACTTTTTGATCCATATAAATGGTACTCAACCGAATGAGTTACACCATTTGATAAATGTCTTAGGGTTATAAAAACAGAAATGATCATAGATAGTAAGACGTAGACTCAACCCAAAATAAAGAAAGCGTAAAAATAATAAAAAATTCTTCAAATCCTTAACAATAATTAAAATGGTTTCGATCGACAGCCGATCAACCAATAAAATCTGAAGTTTGAAATAAATAACAAACCCATTAAAGAGTAAAAAAAATGAGAACCAGAAAAAAACGTGAAACCCTAACAAGCAATAACAATATTTTACCATTTTTTATCTGGAGGACATAAAAATATCTAGGTTGGATCCATAGCCCTTTACGATGATGACGGCTTTCAGATTGAGTTGCTGGCTCAATGCTTTCACTCTGAATTAGCATGTCAAGTTCACCACCAGCGTGTGGAATTACACTCCCGCATGTAGAAATTGAAACATTTGCCTCTAATAATCCCACTTTTAATTTCTTCTTATCCTGCAGCTGAAAATGGTTTTTGCGTATGATAAACGAAGAAGTTCTTCCCATTGCTTGGTTTTAGAAGCAATAAAGGTAACCAAGTTATCATCCTCGTCCAAAAAGTGAAGTTCCTCTCCTTCATCAAACAAAGCTGTTCTTACTGTATTAAACCTAATGCGCAAAAGGGAGTGCTTAGCCTGCACACATTGGTTCTCCCCACGGCGAAGCATGAAGAGTTCTAATTCAGAATCACTGATGCGGTTAAGCACAGCAACAATGCAATCTTCAGAAGTGGGGGGAGATGAAAGTGCTGCAACATGCTCAGTGGTTACTTCAGCGAAAGGACAATTTGGAAGTTCTATTGTTGCCCTAGAAAAGGGACTAAAAAGAAGAACAATGAACCGTGGCGAAAGAGAAGTAACCATCCTTTATATGATACGTACACGGCATGTTGTTCCATCTAGTTCTGGGATGTTGATGGTGTAGCGTTTATCCTTGGGGCTTAGAAGGGAACACTGAGAATCAGAACCCTTCCCATCTTCGAAACCAAGAATCATCACACCCAAGAGAGTTACCTTGAGGAGAAGATTTTGAAGAAGCAACGCGCCAATCTTTGCAAACACCACGGAAACTGAGAAAGTCAATAGGCCCTAGACCATTAGCAATTCGTGAAAGCAGGTCATGAGGTAGATCTGACCACGGTACTACTACTCCTTCCCCTCTCATTTAGCGTCTGAATGAATCAACCTTTAAGATCATCATCCACACTAAATCAATTAACGAACACACGAAATATCTAACTGCGATTGTGGTATATATGTACTGATTTTACCATCGTCAGTATTTCTAAACCTAGAAGAAATAAAATTAAAACAAGTGTTATGTATTAGTACTCTTCTCACTTTAGAGGAGTTTGCTTTCTGTTCATAAAATTTGTTTTCGTTTTCGGTTTTACAAAACAAAAAATCGTAACTACCTAAAACATACTTATAATATCTATCTTGTCCTCCTATTTATCCTTTTAAAATTATATCAAAATCATATTTTTTATTATTTTAAAAAATCTTTTAAAAATTATTTTTATAAAATAATTTTATAAATAAATAAATAAATAAAAATAAAAAAATCTATATTATATAGACATGATAATAGGGCAGGGTGAGCTTGGGTCTGCCCAACCCGCAAGAAAACAAGACGACTTCGGGGTTGGGTTTATAAATGCGATGATAAAAAATTTGAAAAACTCTATATAGAGTCCACCCGAGAATTTCATCAAATATCTTATTTTTTATGTTTTAAAATTTAAAATATTTATTTAAGATGTCAGTTATAACTTAACTTAACTGACAATATAAACTCAAAATAAAAAAAGTAATTTATCAAAGATATAATATAATAAATAAAATTATTAAGAACTCAAAATAAAAATTAATTAATTATTACATATTCAAAATATATTTAAAACATAAATAAATATATACATTACTTCAGAAAAAAATATGATGTAACATTTATAGATAGTGAAAGTAGGCATAGCAACTGGACTCGAATTCGTGGATATCTGTCCAAATCCGTCCTGATTTTAGTGAAAAAAAAATTGAGTTAATCGGATTCACGTTCAGGTTTTTGGATTATTGATATTCGTCTCGCCCCCGCACCCAACCCCGTAATAAATAATACTAAAAAAGAAAAAAAGAATAAAAAGAAATATTATTTTGTAATTTTTTAATTAAATTTATTAATTTTATTTTTTAATTTTTAAATTATGATCTCATATTTTAAATATGATTTTGTTATTATTTTTTATTAAGTAATTAGTATGTTTGTTCGATTTTTTAAATAAAAAAAGTTATATCATTTAAAATTTTAATTAAATAACAAGAACGAGGCGGGGCGGAGGTTGGAGATGGAGAACAAGGTTGAAAAATGGGTTTTGAGTGGAGGACGGAAACAAAGAATGTAATACCCGCTCCATCGCCCTTGATGTCATCCTAAGTGAAAGTACCTTTGGTATTTTGAAAGAATCATGCAGTACAAAAAAAGCAGAATTTTGATTTCTCAAGTATTTAAATTACATTCACACATCAATGTCAGCATGACAGGATTGAGGGGATTACTCTCAGCTACGTTATTTTCTAATCAAATATTGTGGTAATAGTTTAATTTTTTATGCTAACAATATGGGAATGGTTACAGTCGATGACAAAATTTGTTATTGTTGTCTTGCGAGTGGTAAGACTATCAAGTAATAGAAAAGACATTGGTCTTTATTGGAAGTGATGAGTATAAGATGTGCTTAGTTTACCTGCCACAAAAGGACGATAAGCAAACTAGATGAGGTTGAAGCAGAAAAGGGTATATGGGTCCCGGAGGGTCCAACCCAATTTGGTGTGTGCTTGCAGATGAGTCTAATCTGTGGCCGACATGGGTTGCGTGGTGTAGTGGGTTTGTTGAGACCACTAAACTAGAAAAAGAATCTAAGTTGGCTTTAGGGCTTTAGTGGCTTGCAAGATCTGTTGGTTTATTTAGGAGCGCAAACCGACGGATGGAACCGCCAGATGGAGGGTGGCTAGTCAGAGGGAGTTGGTGGAGTTGTAGGCAGGTCACAATGTGGAACCCAATCTTTTGTTTACTTTCGGACGCTACCATGCGAGAGTCGTGTACGTCTTGCACCGTGCGACATTTTCATGAACCGTTGGATATAGGAATCACGAATCGGAAGGTGAAGATTCTTTTGGAGTAACGGCAGGGGATTACACTTTACCTTTTTTCTTTTCTTCGTCTTTTCCCCTTTGCCTCACACCCCGTCTCTTGCTTCTTCTTCACTATTTATAGCGGCAGCCCTTCGTCGTTGTCCGTACGACACCGCAAACCACCTCGATTCCGTTGGCAACGTTAGGAAACAGCCTCCATTAAAAATACTCCCAATATCTAGAATAACTATGATTTAACAATCAAAGTTTAACAATGAGATGCAAGAACGAGATAATTGAAGTATTTTATATCGTAAGATTTTTCAATTGAAAAGTTATTAAAAAACAAATCAAAAGGTAGGAGCCATGGAAATCAGATTTGACCCAAATCTCTGTCATCAAATTGAGAATGAAACCCAGACGAGTAAAGCTATTGCGAAGACTTGCAGTTTGCTGAGGTCAAAGAAGCGTGCGAGCTCGGAGAGCGTAGTGAGAGGACTCGTAGTAAGACGACCAGGCCAAGGGAGAGGAGCATGAAGAAGAGTATCTAAACCTAGAGGAGGTTGCGTTGGTTGACCATGGTGGCGAGGAGGAAGAATTAGGGTTCCAGAAGGAGAAGGGGAAATTGAAAGTGGAAAGCTGTCGTAGGGGAGGTGGGGCCAAAGGGGCAAATTTGGACCTCTACTGTACTTGTAGTCCACGTGGATTTTCAAAATGATTTTTTTAAGAACATTAATTGCAATCTGGTGCACTCCCTCCCACTGAGTCTCCAATATACCTTACAGAACTACTTCATCCAATGGTCCTCGAAAGTTTCACACTGTGAAGGGCAATTCACGCATGCTAGAAGGCGTCTTACTTTCGTGTTGTTATTCTGCATAACTCTTATATTTATTATACTCCATCCGTTCCAAAATAAGGAAAGTTAGTATCACATAGATAAACAAATTAATAATTAGATAAAAAAATAATATTAATTTTGTAAAACTAATCTTGGATTGATGGGTTGACTCAATTCAACTTGTCAACTCATATCATATTGATGAGATTTTGGAATGATAAAACGAGGTAGACCTCTCTGCTAGTTCGTTATCAATTTGGTATGGTGGGATGAAGATCTCAACTCATAGTGGCTTGTTTCATCTAATTCATAAGCCTATAATATTAATTTTTAAAAAGTAATAGTTACATGTTATAATATTTGAGTAATAAAACAAAGGTAAGTCTTTAGGGTTTTTGTATTGTCTTTCACTCTAATCTCGTATCCACTCTTGACAACTATGCATTGGTCTCTCTCTCAAAGTCTCACCACCCTCCTTTGTTCTCGCCCACTCTAGTGACTGGCAACCTCATAACCTCACGACCTCACCACGCTTCTCTCTCTTTCTCAAAATCGTTGTCTTAATCCTTCTATGTAACTCTACTCTCATGCACTTTGTCTCGCCACCGCTCCAACAACCTTTCTCCATCGTGCGTGGTGGGACTACTAGACTCCCTTCTCTGAGTTCTCTCTTTCACCAACAACTTGGATTATTTATTTTTTTGTTAAAATATGGTAGGTTAGCCTGTCGACCCACCTTTTTGCAGGATGGGCCAAAATGTTCACTCTACCAAATTTCAGCGGTCCAGTCCGTCCTGTCTCATATTTTCCAGACTCAAGGTGGAGCGAGCCTAAATGGGTCGAGCCAACCCCATTTTATCATCTCTAATTGGGTTAAGATTTTCAATATAATATAATCTAATCCATTTATAATTATATATTTCAAAATTTTAATCAATGTAATATATCATAACATCTCTCTATTGAGATTATGAATTAAATCTACACCGATCTTTTCTACAATTTACTTTCCAAAAATAAATACTTTTTAAACAACAATCACACTAACAAACATTTTTTCAACATATTAAAAATAATTTTAACTAAATAATAATAAGCAAATTTTGCATGTCATTTTTATATTGAAGTTAAACATTTTCTCAATGGGTATCAATGTAATATAAGGGCATATGCATGGTCTACATACACAAAAAAAGAACATATACATGAAACAAACTAAATAACATTTTTAAGGGATAAATAAATATTTGCGTCTCTGAATATGTAGAGTTCTGACAAATTCGTCCCATAAAATGAAAATTCAAATTTTAGTTTCCGAAAGTGAAAAAAGTGCAACAAATTCATTCATATGTTAACTTTTGTCCATTACCATTAATGAAAAAGTCTACACGATATAGAGGGACAAAATAGTCACAGAAATGATTGTCAACATGACTGCTGAATATAATAGACCAAAATGTTATAAGTTTTTATTGGACTAATTTGTCAAACCTTAAATTTTGTTTCATTTAAGGGTAAAATACAATTTAATCTTTATATTTTCCTCCTTTTTTTATCATTGCAAGTATAACATTACAATAAACACTTAAAAAATAGGTAAACATAGGTTAGAACAAACATAATAATAAGCATAATATTAATTAATAAGCGTAATATGTCTGTTGCTTTGAAATTTCTAATGTGACAATACCTTACCCAAAATATGAGATTCAAACAAAAATACACAACCATTAAGTTAATTTTTACAACAACAAAAAATGAGATCCAACTTGATTTTGCCACTACTTAATATTGTCATAATAGAAATTTCAGAGAAACAGACAAATTATATTTATTATCAATATTATGCTTATTATTATATTTGTTTTAATTTATGCTTACTTCCTTATTTTTTTTAATTGTTTATTGTAATGTTATGTTTACAACGATAAAAATGGGGAAAAATGAATATTAAATTATATTTTACCCTTAAATTAAACAAAATTTGGTGTATGACAAATTAGTCCAATTGAAACTTATTTGACATTTTGGTCCAATGGAGACTTATAAACATTTTGGTACAATCTATTCAGCAGTTATGTTAGCAATCATTTTTGTCACATTTTCATCTTTCTATATCACGTAGGCGCTTTCATTCACGATAACAAATAAAAATTAACGAATGAAAGAATTTTTGTTACATTTTTTTCACTTTCAAAGACTAAAATTTGAACTTTCATTTTTTCAGGGTGAATATAGTAATACTCTACATATTCTGAAATGAAAATGATTATTTATTCTTTTTTAGAATGTCCAATATTACTAATATTAAAAATCAGTTTCATATGCAAGCAAGAGTTTATCCTATTGATTATATAGTGTTCATAAATTTTCTCCATTGACCCAGCTTAATAAAAATTTATACTTTTATTTGATAAAACACAACTATATTAATTACGATTTGATATATATTCCGACTGTGGGCGTTTGTTACAACTTTTTCATAAAAAATAAGTTGATAAACTAAAATTAATATACACAATCTATAATAACAAAAATTGCCACAATAACTCAATTATTATCTTACTAAAAAACAGGATGAACTATATATTTTTGGATCCTCTAAAGGATGATAAGTTTGATTTTAGTCTTTTTTATAAATATTATTTATTTTTTCCTCTAATTTTAAAATACACCACTATTTTATTCTCAAGCAACTATTTTTCGTTCATAGCCAAATGTATGGATAAACTAATGTATAATTGTTCCAACTTAGCTAAAAGTCTTAGATTGAATCTTTAGTATGCAACTGAATTAAATATTTAAAAAGAGAGTTTTATCTTTTAGAATGATCTTATCCTATCTAAATATTTTTGAGGACTCCATACCCACAAATAAATAAAAAAACCACTTTGAACATAAAAAACAATACATTTCAAAATCACATGATGAAATATAAACAACAAATTTTAGTGGAAATAAAATCCAACTTTGAAAATTTTATTGAGAAAAAAGCATGTTATACACAAAAAAAAGGTTTTACTATCTATTAAGTACCTTAATTTTTTAAGATTCCTTTTTTGTCCTTAATTTTTTCTTGTCTGATTAACATTTGTTAAAATATGAGAAAACAAAGAAAAAATGAGCAAAATCCGCGTGTATAAGAACACCACAAATGTTGTATTATATAAATGTCATTACAATTGACCAAAAAAAAAATATAGATATCATTACAATAAATACTAATAATAAAAGAATATTTTATTTCCTCAAAAATCAGATTTTTCTTTCCAAATCATACTTTCCTAATAATATATATATATATATTATTTTATCCTGATTTTTCACAACGTTCTCCAACTTTTTTCTTTCTTTATTTTTAATTCTTTAATTTTTTTATCATCCTTATTTTTAGTTTCTTAAAAGAACTCGTAAAAAAACGTTAGGAGACGCTCACCTATCAAAAAAGTTAAAAACTAAAAACGAAAATCATAAAAAAAATTAGACACTAAAAAGTTAGTAAATCTTAAAAATGATATTTACCTTAAATATATAGAGAGAGGTTGAATATAAATATCCCTTGAGTTGCATAGGTCAAATGAGTTTATTGAAACAGATTCCCTTTGGCCCGTGACATTTTAAGTGGTGACTACTAGACCAATGGAATGGAATGCAAAGAACATTTCAGTTCCCTCTGTTAAGTGGTAAGTAACATCTAATTTTCCATATAAAAACAAACCTTTTCATTTTCAAATCCCATAACCACACACACAAATCCATCCAAGATTTCCCCCTTGTAAGAGAGAGATAAAAGAAAATCAGCGTCCTACAGCACCCCACCATGGGAACCCACCAAGCACTTGTTTTTATCGTGTTTTTCCATCCTATATATGATCCATAAGCACACACAAGTGTCATTCACAGCCATTCTTTATCTCTCTCATTTTTTAGGCTCATAAATCTTTTTATGGGTTTCAGGGTCACTACTACTCTGTCTCTGCTCTTCCTGTTTTGGCTCTTGTCCCTGCACCAAGCAAGAGCTGCAAAGTTCCACAATGTGAGTGGCTTGAGAGGTAAAAAGCCAGTTGTAGCAAATGGGTGCAATATGTTCCTGGGAAGTTGGGTGGTTGACACTTCTTATCCTCTCTATGACTCTTCAACATGCCCCTTCATTGATCCTGAGTTTGATTGCCAAAAGTATGGAAGACCTGACAAGCAGTACCTCAAATACGCTTGGAAACCTGATTCATGTGCCATACCCAGGTATTGCCAACTTTCTGAATTCATACATTAACTTTGTTTCCAGATTCAATATTTATGGGGAAAAAAACGAAACTTTGATGTGATTTCTTGATTATCTTTTTGTACTATTTTTCAGTTAGTATTGGATTTATTAAAGGTCAGCATAAGTTGGCGTAAAATTGTAGTTTTGATCGAAGTACAACGTTGAAACAATTACATTTATGTTTCGTCCAATATGGAAACATATTTGAGCAGTGGTTTATGTAGGTAACATTGATACAGCTTTCATATCTTATGCCTGCATTTTTTCTACAAAAATAATGTGAAATAGATTAACAGTCTGTTTGGATTCGCGGTAGAAATAAAATCTCAGGGATGTCACCGCAAAAGTAATTATTTGTTGCTTCAGAAAATCACATAAGTTCAACTCACCGTGTTAACAAACATTCACTAACCAAGTGAATTTTGGAAGTGTTTGATAAATGGGATTTGGCAATAATTCTTCAATTTGATTCTGTGGAAGAGACCAGCCACTTTTGTTTCCAGATTTCACGTTGAATAGCACAATTAAGAAACATGTTTTAGCTTTTACTCCCTTGTATATCAGACTACTCAATTTGTTTTTTTTGGCCCCTCTATTATTCTCTGCCAAACTGTAAGGGGACATGACCAATAAAACTCTTCTAGAAAGTGTTTGATAAATGACTTTCTTGTAAATATCACTGCGGTTTTTCTGGTATAGGTTCGATGGTGCGGATTTCCTGAACAGTTGGAGGGGTAAGAAGATAATGTTTGTGGGTGACTCACTGAGTCTCAACATGTGGGAATCACTGTCCTGTATGATTCACGCGTCGGTGCCAAATGCCAAGGCCGGCTTTTTGAGAAAAGAATCACTGTCCACTGTGACCTTCCAGGTTTGCTTTTGTTTTACTTTTCTTTTCATATCTTTGTCTCATTTCTGGTTTGGTGTATAATTCACCAGGGTTCAGTGAATACAACCCTCCCACGTTTTTTCTTCATTTTTTATCTCCTTGTTTGTTTCTCAATTATGCTCCATGTTGGTTCTTCCTTTATTAATTTCCCTAGTTTTCTCCAGCCCAATGTTTGACAAAATTCAAGCTAGATTTTGATACAAGTGACGATAAAGTCTAAACTTCAAACATTAAGTAAGCTAATTTAGCTGACCCAAATGGCCAATGAGCTAGAAAAAATGTTAACCATACATCACACTTGGCATTTTTAATATTAAAATGTAGAGAGGAGGTTGGAAGGGAAGCTGGATTGAATTTTCCATTTTTGTATTTTTTCCAAAAGTTGATAGGTGGAAGGCCGAACTACATGGATTTAACTATACGAAAAACATTGCCTACAAAGTTAAGGGCGGATATGATGAACTAACGCTTTAATAATATACCTTTGAATAGTTCCTGGGGCAGGAGAAGATTCCTTTTGCTGGGCCACAACCAATCAAATATTCAAAATAAAGAATAGAAATAAAAGCACTAGTACTCCCCAAAAGAAAAAGATAAGAAAACCACATCATATTTTCTTTTTATCACTCTTAGTTGTTAATCTAGTGAGAAATTCAATTTTTTTCCTTCTGCCTTCAATCCTTAATATCATCAGATTAATCTTATAACTTTGAAAACAATTCGCACATAGTAATTTTCATTGTAAGGAACCCAAAATTCTACTTATTATTAGGAGAAGGACCTGATTTTGACAAAAAGTTTAAGAATTTATCTACGGTAGATGACAAGCTGTGCATGCCAACCCGTGATTACAACTTAGAGACTCCCGCAATTATTTGGTTCATTATGCTAGTTTGCTCGATATATATCAATCACTGAGCATGACACTGTATAGTTGGCATGGCTTGCTATTTGAAAACGATTTATATAATTATATGGTATGTTAATATTGTTAAGCTACAAAATACATAATATTTCAAATCTCTAAATTTCAGATCTCAATCACTAGGTAGAAATTCCCAAGTTTATTGACATTAGGTGGAAACCAAGATGAATTCAGCTAATGCTCTGATCAGAGTGATCTAGAGTCTTGCCGCCTGTAAATTTTATTCTAACAATTCACGTGAAGAAGTTGGCAAATCTTGCAGTTTGAATAATCACCGTTTTCCAGTGTTTTATACTAGTTAACTGTTCCAATATGTATGTAGTATATCCCCATGATTTTAGCTTTTCTATTCATAATAATATTCTCATTTTTTTTTGTTATAATATCTCTTCCATATTTTCTTAACCGATATATTAATTTTATTTTGTTGATAGTTTATTATTTTTTATTCTATACTAATCAATTTCAAAATCATAATGAAAATTATTAACGTATAATAGTTAATAATTAATTATTAATAATTATAAAAGTGTGCAGCATAAAGTGAAAGGATAGCATTATTATATTAGAAAGTGACATTGACAGAACAGAAGAGAACATGGTTGTAGTCTTTGTAGATTGTTATTATTTTTCACGTGAATATTTTATGCATACCAATACATGCTTCCCTTTTTGAAAATGATGTTATGTCAAAGTACTTTAAATCACTTTTATACTGTGCTAGTTATTGACAATAAAATTAGAGATGATGTATGCTAGATCTGTATCGTTTCTTGTTATTATTATAATAATGGGTTGAGGTGATGTCGAAGATTGAAAAATGCAATTTTCTTTATCACCATCATATATTGATACTTTTTTCTAGAATAAGAGATCATGGAAAATCCATGTATGTAAAAATATGTGTTTTTATTTTATTATTAAAAACCAAAAAATTAATATAATATATGAATACAGTTGACTTTAATTATAAGAATTGGATTTGGATGAATGCTTCTTGGAGTCCTAGTTATGCACTTTATTTATTGTTTGGTTTGTCAAATAGTGTCTCATATGTGGGTATGATGTAAATGTAAATTGACACTGAGCCATACAAAGTGGATTGATAATGATTAGCCGTTTGGTGAGTTTGTGCAGGACTATGGAGTAACTATACAGCTATACCGCACACCGTATTTGGTGGACATAATTCGTGAAAATGTGGGGCGAGTGCTTACATTGAACTCCATTGTTGCTGGAAATGCGTGGAAAGGCATGGACATCCTGATTTTCAACTCGTGGCATTGGTGGACCCACACTGGAAAATCTCAAGGGTATGCTTGCTTGGTTTATTTAGAATCAATCATCAATAATGTATAGTTACTGCAAAAAATTTAATGTCTATTAGGATAAAGATAAATACCAAATTTCAACATAATATTATTACATTAAAATTTAACATGGGAGGATCCATTTTAATGTAGAATTGCAAGTTCAAAGTTTTGACAGTTAGCAATTGATAGTTGATACTGCTCTGAATATTACCTCATTCATTCTGTCCCTTTTGCTTTCCGCTCTGGCCAAACGGCTTTTGATGATGGTCATATTTTCAGATGGGATTATATTAGAGATGGACCCAATCTTGTTAAGAGCATGGACCGTTTGGAGGCCTACAATAAAGGATTAACCACTTGGGCTAATTGGGTTGATCAGAATGTTGATCCCTCCAAAACTAAAGTCTTCTTTCAAGGCATTTCTCCTACACATTATCAGTAAGTAACCACTTCTCTTTTCTTTCTCTAAAAAGTTGATTGGAGCAAAGGCCCAATTCTGCTTTGTAGTTTGTTAGATACGTATAATTGAGATTAGAAACATTAGCTAATTTTCCATAATTATCAATATCTAAAATTCGTATTCAAAATTCTCTTGTTTACAAGATTGATTTAATTGAAAATCAAGCAAATATCAATGATAGGTTAGACAAAAATCACAAGATGTTAAATGAAGACCATAAATATCAACCGTATGTAATGAATATTCTACTAAACTATAAAGAAATTAGAAAAAAAATGGGTGACAAATCAGAACATTAGAAGCATTTGATATATATGCAATATTGAAGAACTGAAACGTGTTTATACGATATCTTTGTAACTCAAACAGGGGCAAGGATTGGAATCAACCAAAAAGAAGCTGTAGTGGAGAGCTTCAACCATTGTCTGGATCAACATATCCAGCAGGTCTACCTCCAGCAACTACCATATTGAACAATGTGTTAAGGAAGATGAGTACTCCAGTTTATCTACTTGATATAACACTCCTCTCACAATTAAGGAAGGATGCTCACCCTTCTGCTTATAGTGGGGAACATCCAGGCAATGACTGCAGCCACTGGTGTCTACCAGGATTACCTGACACTTGGAACCAGCTCCTATATGCAGCTCTCACCAAATGAAGGTGAAGGCCCCATACAAATTGATCCTTTTCTTCATCCCTTGGTTATATATTCAGCTAGTGATTTTAGAATTTCTTTTTTATTTGGGGGATATATAGATACTGAAGAGGGGTGAAACTCAATTGTAAAATTATATATAGGATTTCTTGGAAGAATAATTTACAAAAAAATAAGTTCCTTAGAGATCAAAATTGTTGCATACCAAGATAAGTACTTTGTTTACAAGGGTGTGTAAACTAATTTTATTGAATCGCAGAATGATGTTGAACTCTATCATTGATTGATGCACCGATCATGTATAACATCCCATACTTGTGACAGCTACAAGGTTAATTGTAACTATGACACTGTTTCCTTCCTTCCGAGAAAGAAAGGGTCTTATTGCATATGACTACTACTTTCACTGGTCACTTTCTTTACAGAAACAATCTAGCGACATTTTTGCATGTCTTTCCATATAACCAATAACCTAGCAAATAGATGGAACACAGTGACTAGACATTTTAACAACCAATTATGTCAGCGGTTTTGAAAAAAGTTCTAGTAATCAACATGTAAAATGATTTTTGATAGCATTATTATTTGCTATTTCTATTTCAACAAAAAAGTGAGTTTAACTATAATTGAAATCAGTAGCAAGTCATATCTGCGACAGAAACAACACGAGTGCAGGAAATCCTGATAATAGATTGACGCATTACCATAGTAGCTTTACTCAAACTAACAAAGAAGTGCTTACTCAGTTACTCGACTTTTTTTAAAAAAACAAGAAATAAAAAAAAAACTATGTACCAAAGTAGATTGATTTTAAAATTACTTATATGTCATGCGTTATTTTAGTCACATAAAATAGCAGGCATCACCTTGAATGAAACTTTATACTCACTTGGATTTGTTTTTCCTTTTTACATTGGTTATTCTTAACACTTATGCAAAAAATTACTTTTCTACTTTGTTTGTAGAAACAAGTGATGGAAAAAGTAAAACTTCCATTAAAAAAAAACCGTAACGTATAAATAGTTTTAAAACTAAACTACTTTGATACATAATTTTTTTTTTATTACTTGTTTAGTAAAATAGTGCAGTTATTCTCTAGTAGTGTAAGAAAATACGAGTATACGAATGCTAAAATGAATAAAGCGGGTTCATCTTTAATCTAATAGAAAAACTGTATAAATGTTAAATGTAAGGTGACGTGAAAATGTGGGATATTTGAACCCATTTGCAGATAGGTGTCTTTGCATTTTGCTTACAAGTGGAAAATTGAGAGTCCAAGCCAGGACAAGCCTTAGGACGTTGCATGCTCATGGATTTTAAAGCATGACAATCACAAACCTTGCTATTTGTATAAATTTGGTTCCACCAAGAGAAAGCATGTCAACAGTGAAACGTAAGTATTCTATTTACGTAAACTATACAATTATTTCATTTTTCATAGTTAATATTATTGGGTGAATGAGCAAAGGGACAAAAAAAGTCTATAACAATTAGATTAGATCTAACTAAAACACTAAAAAGGAACTTTGAGAAGTGACACCTAGGCTAACCTATAATATCACGTGTAAAGTTCACTATTGCTTGTACCATGCGCTACAAGACATAAAATTTAAAACCCAATTAATAGTACAGTCGAGAAAGTTCTATAGGACCTATTAGGTGTTCTTGACTTGTCAAT
The DNA here is from genome assembly GCA_007407185.1 of Glycine tomentella. Lineage (NCBI taxonomy): Eukaryota > Viridiplantae > Streptophyta > Magnoliopsida > Fabales > Fabaceae > Glycine > Glycine tomentella. The sequence continues at coordinate 438,119 of PYAF01002798.1, forward strand.
AAGTTAAAACTGATTTGTCTTGATAAACTATCGGACTTGTTAGATCAAACAACCTTCTTCTCTTTGGTTCAAATTTCTTCATCAATCAACACACATCCATCCTAATCATCTGAACCTGTGTTTGGTTGAGCATCCAAAACGAAGGCTAACGGACGCCAATCCAAACATGCATGCATTAAGTGCATCAGTTAGAGGATGAAACCTAGCTAAATGAGCCATTAGCGATCCTACTTCCTCTTAGTCTAGGTTCACTGACCAGATATCCTCACGCAACAAATACATTGACACCACAAAGTTACATGTTGTGTATTTTTGCATTAATATATCACCACATAATTTAAAACAAGCGAAAAATAGTTTTTTAGTTACTCATACTTATACTTAACAATCAAATTTGATTTTAATCCTTATACTTTCAAATTTAATGAATTTACTTCTTCAACTTTTGAAAATGTGACTTTAATGCTTTTTTATGTTTAAACTCACCATTTAGCTGTGGTATTTTTACCTCTACAAAGTTGGATAGAAATTAAATTCACATATTTTTTAAAATTGGAGAACTAAGTTCATTAATTTAAAAATACAAAGACCAAACCAAAAATCAAGTTTTCTCTTGAAGTAAATACGGAATCCAAAAATATCATCAAACTTTATGGGCTAAAGCCTAAAGTTAAACGTTGACACTTTTTGTTTTGGTCATCAAACGTTGAAACGTTTGAGAATTGTCCCAAAAGTTATGAACCCAACTAACGAGTCACCCTATTTTGTTATGGATCCGAAATTAGACCAAAAAAAAATTGATGTTATTTTGGTGTGAGTTTTAAAATAAGTTATGAAATATTACGTGGAATATATGATTGCATCAGTCAATCAAATTTGATATATTTTATAACAAATTTTATATTTTTATTTTTATTTTGGTTTTTAATTTAATATTTTATTATTAAAAGATTACTTTATTTCTATTTTTCCTAATTTAATATATAATTTCCTGAGATTGAATGTTAGCCTTTGTGAGTTTGTGCCTCTTCTGCACCGTGGCTTTTACAATTATATAGTCTATCACGGTGAATAAGTTTCATCAAAATACATTTTAATATTACAGCCGTGAATTTATAATGGATCTAATCTCAGATTATTCCCACAGAAAGATCACCGAGAAGAGAACTCCAACTCCAAGGATCGTGTCCTACACCTCTCAGAATAAACAAAAACTCTCATATAATCAAAGAAACCATCGTTGGTACCACAACCCTCACACCTTCAACCCCAACTACGCCAACCCATAATAATCTACATTGTTTCCCACAGTGCTATTTATCTATGACTCTACAGCGTGCTATTATCTATAACTTCAAACATCTTTTAATAAAACACATTCCTTGTAATTATTCACCATGACGGACTATAATTGTCAGAGCCAAGGTGAGAAAGTGGCACAGTAAATGACTTGGTCATTCATGGTGGAAAGCAGTGAGAGAACGAGTGACACTATGAATGTCTTGGTTCGTCACGGTGGGAGGCAGTGAGAGGACGATTCAGAATGGTCTGTTGCAGAAGTAGCATCGTGAATGCCCTTGGTCTGTCACAATGGGAGTACTGAGAGTCGAATGCCACCAAGACTAGCGTTAAAAATTAGGAAATTAGAGATAAAAGTGAGCTTTTAACAAAATATTAAATTAAAAAAATATAAAATTTGTTCTAAAGTCCTTAGGTTTAAATTGCAAATATAAAAATTTAAATTTGATTTGTTGTGATTATATAATTCATATGATGTTCCATAATTAGATTATACATAATACATAATTTATTTTAAACTTACACCAAAATAACGAAAAAAAGAAGAAGCTTATAATGAATTCTGTACTATCACGTTCAACCATTTTAATAATATGCTTCAATCACTCTTTTTTGTGAGACAAAGAAACAACAAAAGGTTAAAGGCCCTAGAAAAAACAATGGCTGATCGATCAGCCAATAATGAAAGCTTATACAATCCGAAACTACTTCAAATTAAAAAAATTTGAAATTGAAGTAAAGAAGATAGACTAATTCATTGTTTGGAATGAGAAAAAGAGAAAGGCGGGAAGGAGAGGGAACGAATACATATTTTTAAAAATAAAAATAAAAATCGTTCCTTTGGTATATATGAAAATAAGAGTGAAAAGCAAAAAATTTGTGATACCTACACTATAAGTATTAGCTCTCCCATTTAAGAGAGCAAAACATTAAAATTATTATTATACCCTTTATAATTATATCTTATATAAACAAATTTATTATATTTCATTTTTATTAGGGTCCTTTATGACTTTTAAAAATATATTTCTTTCTTTCCTCTTTATTTTTTCTATCTTCTTTCCCACCAAACAACTAAACAATTATCTCACTTTCTTTCATAAATGAAACAAAACATAAGTATATATACCCAAACAATCAGCTGCATGATTGGTCTCCCTTCTGGTATGCTTTTACTGAACATGCTCTCTAAGAGACTTTAAAATTGATATTAAATCTGCCTTCAATCAATTGCTTGCCAAGGAAAGTTCGAATAGTTTTTCTATGGAAGATACCATGTCTTGTTTTTTTTTTTTTTTTATAATTATCAGAATTAGGACATTTGATTTTTTTTATCTGAATTCACACTTAAAAATTTATTATCCATTTCCAAAATTGAATTATGTAAAAATCGAATATAAATCTTTTTCACAATTTCTCTTTGGGGCCCATGTATTGGTCGGTCGTGCTTTCACATAGATAAAGCCTTTTCCTTTTTTATTTATTTCATTTTTGGACTTATGGTAACTTTTCACTCAACTTATACGTTATGAAAGAATTCAAGCTAGATAGATAGCCACGAATCCACGACCATGAATCCAAAAGATAAGCTAGATAGCCACGTCCATAGATAATTCTTTGCTAGCAAACATATGAGATCATTCCTCATTAATCTAATAATCTCCACAAAACATCTACAGTAACACCAAAAATTAAAGGCCAATTGCTATGAGCCTAGGACAGTTCATGGTAGGCCTTATGTTATGCGCCACCCAACCTAATTGTAGATATCCATTTATCACCTGACCAATCAACAACAACCTTTTTGCTCTCTTCCTTGCATCCTGTTCTGTTAGCGGATGAAGCAGGAGTTTTATTTATTCGTCAGTAACCCTTTTTGTAATTTTCCTACACATCAAAAACTTGACCAAAAAACAAACACACATTTATCACTCGTACGGATCAAAGAAAAGTTCACACTTATCACTCACAGTCTCATTAAACCAAAATCTAAAATAGGATTCACTCGTATCTATCACAAACACCCACACAACAGTGTCATTTGTATTCTACTATAGATCATATAGTTATAAATATTGGCTAAGATGTTACGAATATTTTTAATACATATTATTATTTCTGTTCTTTACTTATAGTCATTATTATTTTTAAAGAATTATTGGTGTCTCGAAAGTTCAATGATTTTGTACAACAATAGGCATCACAATTTTTTTTTGGCACGTATATATCCAAATGACATTGAGATTTGAGACACATATTTCTTACCTCAGTAAGACTACCTATATGGACAAAGGAAATATTTAAAGAAAGAGGAAAATAAAACAGTACTTAGAAGGCTATAAATAATATAAAAATAGAATAGCAAATTTACAAGTTACACAGCGTGAGTATGGTAATAATCTATAGTCTAATTACTATTTCAGAACATTTCCTCTTAAGCATGAGAATGCTTGAACTAAGTTGAACTGTAAGAGTGAATTGGATTTGAAAGTGAAATCGAAGTCCAGCCATTTAAGCAAATGTCGCCTATTTTAGTTACACTGGTGCTCACTTACGGTAAGAAAGTAATGAACTTTAGTGGTTTCTAGATTCTAGACAGTGGTTTGGCTTCTGTTCTCTCCGATTCAAGTGCTTCAGCATCAACCAAATCTATCCGTCGGACTTATGCCTGAGCTCCCATATGTTGAAAGATATAAGATATTCGCAGTGCAGGTCAATGACATTTGGATTCGCCGTTCATGGGTGGAAAATTAACACATGGAAATGTGTATCACTAATGTTAAATTGTTAAATAGGTTTTATACTAGATTAGGAATAATGTACAAAAAAAAGTTACCTAAAAAATAGTCGTGCACGTTAGCATTCATCTCCTCGCCTCCCTAGAAAGAATAATAGTATTATATAACTCCGTTTTAAGTTTCATTTTATTTTAAAAGAATAAATTATCCTGAAAGAAACAGCATAAACTATATTCATTCTTAAATGATTAAAAATATTGTTAAAATTCTTCAATTTGCATTTCTTTGATCAAACTGATGTTCATATCTTGAGTTTTTTAAATTAATTTGACTGATGGAATATACACATTTAAGGACTAATATCTACATACTTAGGACCACAAATGTACTTTTTAGCATTCAAGGGACCAACATGACCAGTGTTTTATCTTTTATGTACTAATTTGACTATTTTTAATCAATGAAATCGTATCAGTCTTATGAAAAGTGTATAACAGCTGGTGCTGATTAATAGACAATATACAACTCCGCCTTTTTATTTATCTTTCTTTGATAAATGACTCCACCATTTTATTGAATCTTTGTTGTACTATTTTTTTTTTTAATTTCCTAGGTTAAGTTTCATAATTACGTTGAATTAATAGAAAATGTTATATAGAAGTTTTTATTCGCCATAAAAGAACAACCGTCTCAATTAATTTAGTCAATGGATATGAATGAACCATGTAAACAAAATACTAGTATTGGGATTCACCAAAAATAAAAAGACACTAGTATTAAGGAAGTGGTTTTGGTGGAATAGCAACACCAACGTGAACGAGAGGAAACAATAGGTGTTTCTGGTTGAGTGCATGTCTCGTTTCCGTTTCCAGTCGTTCATTAATAATTTAATGAATGGATGAATTATGATTACACCCAGTAAAATGATCGTCATTCTAGTGCATGTTTGGATTTCAGTTTGTAAGCTTGTTTGGATCAAACTTAAATTTGTAAATTGAGTTTGCAAAAGTATTCCAATAGTTACTTCTCCCAAACTAAGTTTGCAACTAAATTTTAGTCTCAAAATAAATTTTTTGGAAAGAAACCAAACATGATGTCAAACCCATTTTCCTTTCAAAACTGAGTTTGGAGTTTCCCCACTAGCAAACCAGACAGCCCTATTGTTATTCACAAGCAAAATGTCACTATCTATACAGCAAAATTGGTGCTACTATTTTTTCTGAAGCTGAGTTTGCTCCATCATGACTAGCAGGTTGCAGACCTGCAAAAGAATTTATGTTGCTGGTTATGACATTGAAGATTGCATGACCTAGCTTTATCTCTCAATTCTTGGAATGCTCTCATTGTCTCCACATCAAACCCCCCAGCAAACTGCAACAAACAACTCATTATTCAAAAATGGCCCCTATATGCTCTCTCTGCATTACAACTGGCACCTGTTTTGTATTATTGTTCGAACATATATGTAGGATTTACCTGATGTACTCGAAATGCAAATCTAACTCCTTGGACAACGATCTCCTCTTCTTCAGGACCACCACCACATGTCTCAAGCTCAGCAGAGACTCTCCTCATGTACTTCATGGCTAATTTCACAGATGCCAGCTTCATCTGTCACAAAATAAAGTTGCAGGTACAAAAAATTGAAATGAGCTAACCAACGTTTGAGAATTTACCTTATGGTTATTCACTATGTAGCGCTAGAAATTGTAAATGGCAACCTACCATGTTATCCAAGCCTCATTATGTGTTTTTATTTGCATGTAAGAAAGACATGGCCCTTTTGTTACTCTATTATTCATGTAATTATTTAAGGCATATTAATTGTACAATGTACTATCCATAACCCTTCCTAGTGACCATTTGAGTGTGACAAAGATATTAACAGTCAAGAGTAGAGAATCTCGTTCTCTTTATTCAATTTTAAAACACTACGCAGACAAACGGATGGATTTTAGAGATCTGTGAGTTTACATGTTCGCAACTGCACATGCAGAGATATGCACAGAGGAACAAGTTAAGAATCCAACCATTGCTTTGTCATTTTGCTACCAGCACTGCATCTTGTTGATTACACTAGACACGACATAGAGTAGTTAACTTTACCAATGCAGATGTTTTTTAGTGTTTGGGTTGTACCATTCCGACATGATGAAATTTAAGGAAATGATATTTATAAATAAATAGGCTTACTTAAAACGAAATAACAAACGCTATTAAACAAATAAGACTGAGACTATTCTTTTAGAAACCCACAAAATAAATCATTTGGAATATAGTCTAATAGTGTGTTTGGATTAGATTCATACTGAGAAATAATCAATTATTTTTACTTTTTCATGGTATCACTGTGATTTTGAGAAGTAGAATTGATTTTTGTTGTTATCCAAACACAATATAAATCAATTGAAACAACTTTTGGCCATCAGTCAGTGAGACATTGAAGACAATTGATTGTGCGGTAGCCTATCACTGAGAGTATATAAACTGTATGTAGGTAAAATTAAGCATATGTAACTTCCAAATTGATGCATGGAAATTACCTGGCTCACAAAACCATTATCAAGCATCCAATGGACAGGTATGTGGAAGACCTTGTATCTATTTGTTGCTGATTCTCTCATTCTCGAGATGTTGAAAACCCCATGCTCTAATCAGCCATAACCCATTTTTAAACACAACATTAGAGTGTTCACTGAAGCTGTCTGGTGCAAATGAATGTTCAATTAACATTTTACAAATCAAGTTATTATATTCGCATGTGGGTCAGGAATCCACATACTTTTCAAAGAGAGCCTGCATCTTCTTAAGGGCTGGACCACATGGCTGCCGGGGATCATCACGAAACGAAGAAGCCTCGGATTCTAGCTTCTTCAGATCACAATACCCAAACGCAGCCTCACGCAGGGCATCAGCCTTCTCTCTCTGGCCAATCGAAGTGTTTCAACACTGCTCGTTCATCGACCTAGAACAAAAACAAAAATCATCGCAAGCAAATCTTTTATATCTTAATCTAATGCAAACATAGAATAAGTGATAATAATATAAAATTAAGGACTAATCTAATGCTATTTGCTCCAAACATTCTTATGCAAATTTTTATAAAGATGTAGATATAAAAAGTAAAAAACATATCGTGAAAAATTGTGCAGAAATATTATTATAAAAAATTAAGTACCAAATAAGAAAGCTCGTCATCAAGCCATTTAACAAAGAGAACAACGTCTTCAATGTCTGTAAATGCAGTACCCTCCACTTCTTTGATTAAGCATCGGATAAAGTCTCCTTGTGTTTCAACATCTGTTTTTATCTGAAAGCAATGAAAGATTATCCAGTTGTTAATGCAAGAAACTGGACAAACCATCTTTTTGCTTATGCTAAACTGAATGCAATTAGGCACTAATCACTTACCTAAAACTAATAACACCGTTCGACAGTAATTGATTTTCAGTTAATTGAATAAGTTTTTTGCTTTTTCCTTTTTCTAGTTCGACAATTAAAAAGTGATTCCATAAAGTGACTATCTTCTTTGGCGCATTGTCAAAGTCTTGGGCATCTAAATTCGAATTTAACCACTGTCTTATGTGCAAAAAAAAATCCATTTCAAATTAAAGCATGCTAGAAAGTACTTTGCATTTGACACTGACACCAGTTGCAAAAATCAGGACACACACTTACTGCGAGCAGGTGAGATGAACGGTTCTCAATCTCGCCGATCATGTCACGTGGATTCGCCGTCGTAGGCGGCACTTCCACCAAGCCGGAGAGAGATTCCCGCCGGGACTGCGATTCCCTCCTCATTAACGAGTGGTAGAACTCCACCACTTCCGGTATCTTCCTCACCTTCGCCGTAACCTGCCTACTCCCCTTCGGCGGCGGTGGCGGAGGAGGAGGAGCAGACTTAGACGAAGCCCGGGGAGGAGGAGGCGGCGAAGGCGCCACCCTCGGAGGTAGTGAAATCACTTGCTCCATTTTGACATTGCCGTTCTTAGAAGAATGCAGAGTCGAAGAAGACAACGACCGTCTCGGCGGCGGTTTGGGAACACGAGGCTCACGTGACCTGGTTAAACTCGACTCGGAAGAATCAGCGAGTTCCTGCGAGTCACGACGCGGTGTTTCACTTTCCGCCACCTCTGGTTTAAAATCCGCAACAACAACAACAAACTGCTTGTGGTTCACACTTGTATGATCCGACGCCGTTTTCTTCAAACTCTTGATAAAATTTGGCCTCGCTGGCACCTCCAAAGGCGTTTGCAAATTCTCGTCGTTTTCAAACGACTTGCATTCAAGCAAAGAATGCTCGTCGTTTACCAACGCCATGCAAATGTGATCCGACGCCGTTTTCTTGAGCTCCGCTATCTTATCCTCCAACGCCTTAGTTTTTCTCATGTTCTCTGTTTTCTCTTCTTCCATTCGGAGCTTCAGTTCTTCGAGCTCGTTCCTCAGTTTCTCATTCTCTGCCTCCACTTGTTCCATTTTCTTGGCATTAATTTCAAGCTGCGCGTCACTTGCGGAAATCTGGTTCTCGAGAAGGGGAACGATGGCTACGGTTTCCTTGAGCAGCTTGTGTTCAAGAAACTCTGTTTTGAGGCGAGACTCTCTGTCGCGGAGGTCTCCACGAGGCGGAGGAGGTCGAGGACGTCGGAGGGGTGGGGCTGAACCTGAGCGGAGGAGCGTGAGAAGTATGCGCCGAAAGAGCGCGTGAAGGAGGACTTGCCGGGGGTGGAATGCGGAGGAGTAGGGGACCCCAGGGACTTGGGGAAGTCCATCGAGAGCTTGACCTTGCCAGCTACCATTGCTGTCAAATGGGGACAGAGGATAGTGGGATTAGGATCAGGGTTGTCTGGTTTGCAATGTCATAGGAAGTGAAACCTAACACGAACAAAAGATGTCGCTGTCTCAGTGTCTGTCTCGGAGTGTGAAGGTTGAGGGAGGGAGAGAAACAAGAGATTCGTGCTAAAGAGGGAAAATATTACGATGAACATACTTCACTTCTCTTCTCGGACCCATTTTCACTTGGGAAAGAAAACTTCGGCTTAAAATAAGACCAAAATAAATAAATAATTCTTATCATTGTTCAGACCAAAAGTTTGTTTTGTTTGTGTCTATCTTTCAAACAATAACTTAACATATATAAGTCTAAACATTTATAATTATGTTTAATGCTTTGATGTTTCTTATTCTTTGTCTAATTTGTTGAAGAATAAAGAAAAAGAAAAAAAAGTCAACTAAAAAATTTCATATCTCATAAAAAGATGCTTTTTCTTCTTATAAATATAAAAAATTTGTAATTCATCCTTGTAAATTTTTTATATATTTTTTGTCTTCATAAAATTAAAATATGTTTTATTTGTCCAAAGTCAGGCTTGGATGAATTTGAGTCTATATGACATTTTTTTAAAACTTAGATTATAGGTTAAATATGTTTTTCATTTCTATAAATATCGAAATGTTAGGAATTTGTTCCTGCAAAATTTTGAGTCTTATTTTCATTCTCGAAAAATTAAAATATGTTACTTTTTGACCTGGATGTTAGTTCGAGTATTTGAACTTACGTGTCACTCTTCCATTGGTTCCATTGATGGTTATGAGAGTGAGTGATTTCTGAGGGTTAAAAATCGTCACACATTTGTAAATCCCTCTTTCCTAATCTCTTTCTTCCCTAATTTTCTTTATCTTCTTTGAATTTAAATAAACAATTTCTTTTTCATTTTCTTTTTTAAATGTTTTGTTTAATTGCAATGACCAACACCACCTTATTGACCATATCATCTTTTTCTTTTTCTTTGAATTTCCTTTCCTTTCGAAAACCTAACACCTTCACTCTCAAACTCAACGTTACGAATATCAATTCCAACATTCTATTGGAATCAAACGTCACTAACAAACTCAACAACCTGGCTTCCGAATTCACCTCTCTCTCGGATTAGCTTGGTGGACGGAAAAGATGAAAAAGGTTAGGAAAAAAGGATTTACAAATTTGTGGGGTTGTTCTTTTGTATTTTGTGGCGGTTTTTAACTTCCAGAAATCACCTGCTTGTAGCTATTAATGGAACCAATGAAAGAGTGACATATAGGTTCGAATTTACCTAAATCTACGTCCAAGCCAAAAAGTTACATATTTCAATTTTCGAGGATGAAAAAAAAATTCAAAATTTTGCAGGGATGAATTTCAAACATTTCGATATTTATAGGGATGAAAAACATATTTTAGCATATAATTTGAGCTTTAAAAAATTTCATGTAGGTTAGGATTCGTCCAAGCCTACCTTTGGGTAAAAAAATAACACATTTTAATTTTACGAGGATGAAAACATATCAAAATTTTTATAGGGACGGATTCTGAACTTTTTTATATTTATAAGATGAAAAACATTTTTTAGCCTATAATTAGTTTAATGCTTTGATGTTTCTTATTCTTCATATAATTTGTTGAAGAATAAAGAAAAAGAGAAATAAGTCAACTAAAAAACTTCATATCTCATAAAAAGATGTGTAAAAAATAAGTTGCAATGTATTTGAGTGTTAAAAAGTAACCTTTGACACAAAACTTGGAGTATGTTAAAAGGAATTACAAGGGTTTATGTACAATGAACAAACAAACCTTTATGGGTTATATCCAAAGACATGGAAAGGAAGTTTTTATGTCAGTAGTAGAAGTCCAAGTATCGAATCATACCAGAATGAGAATGATTCAAGGTTATGCAAAGTCGAAACTGTATAGTTGAGGATGATTTAAAGAAATTAATTGGTATAACTTATACTAATAAAATGCATATACTCTTTGATAATCTATCACTTAAGAACTTTACAATCAAGCGTACTTGACTTTGACTAGTTATGAGATGAATGACATTCTGAAAAGTTTTTTGAAAAGTGTGCGAGTGAGAACAAAGTACGCTAAAAAGTCTTTATGTTGATTTGTGAGGACAATCAATGATCCTAAAGTAGTCAGACTGATTGTTAAGGTCAAAAAAATGGTTAATTACGTAAGATTCTAATCGATGAAGTTTTACCATGTGAAATATCATAGTGTGTGAATCACCGAGAAATCAATAATTAGAAATGTTACAAAGACAATCAATATATTTTATTAGAATTATTTGAGATGTAGGTAACATGCATTAGATGTTGCATTTAATGCATCAATAAATACCTTACCAAGAGACAAAGATGCAAACTAAAGAAAAAATTATTTAAAAACAATAATTACTTTTTTATTGAAGGCTGCAAATAACTAAAGCTTTGAAGTGTTGAGGTTAGAGACATGACACATATTTTCAAGCATTCAAACTCTTTGTAAAATTTTCAAAACAAAGTGTTGAAGGCTATAAACAATTACAAGTATTTTAAGTTAACTTTCAAGCTCTTAAAACATCTTGTAAAACTTGAGAGTTATTGATGGTGAGCTTAAATCTTTGTATCTATTTATAAGAAAATAGTTATTGTCAATGTGTTCATACCTTAAATAAATCAGTTCGATTTGTTGAAGTCAAGAGTGATTTTGTATAAAAAAATACTTAGAACGATGAGCTTGGATAGACTAGTATAAAACTATTTTATTTGAGGTAAAAGTGGTTTGAGAGAGAATAATTATAACCTTTGTGAAAGTTAATAGAACTTGGTATGAGTTTGCCAAGAATCATTATAAAAAAATTATGTGTCTTTTGTCTCTATTTGTTTTATCTAAAATTAGATTATGTTTTTCATAAGGTTGTTTTCGGAAAGGTTTTTGATCAAATGGTGTTTTTGAAAAACTAACATATATTGCTTTTTTTGTGGTTGCTTGTTAAAACAATTCATAAATACAATTCAACCCATTTTTTTTTGTATTTCCTTATCTCTACTATATAATTATAAAATAGTTATATAAAAAATTATAATCCATATAAAGTTATTAATGATGGAATAATTGATATAATTTATACATATCTAATTTTAGTGAAATATTTATTGACTTAAGTGGAATTTCCTTTAAAACATTTTTTTATTGACAAAACATAAATGAAAGATCTTATTTAAGACTAAATTCAATTTTATTCGCCCTAACTACTTGTTATCTCTCTATATAAATATTTTCTTATTATATACTTATAGTTATTTAATTTTAACAAATTTTGACGTTAAGGTAATATATGGGATAATTTGATTCTCCTCTCTCTTTATTGATTATCTATATATAGTAGGACATAAAATCTTTTTTCTCGTGATTGTACTAACTTATCTATATAGTTATTGCTTGATAGAGTTTTATGTTTGACTTCATAGAGTTTTGTGACACCAAAAGTTACCCAATTTTGTTTCTAGCCTGAAGACTTTTCTTGCTTATATAGATTTGAAGGGTTTGAAAGTTAAAGTACTGTAATTAAAAGTCGAAATTGCTTTGTTAGCTCATTAGAATTGGGCTGAAACTCAATTCTGCACTTCCTCAATGTGCAGAGGAACATTTAAGGCAAAATTCTCACGAGTTGCTACATGGTAAATTCAAGAGATGGTGGAGGGTTGGGTGGTGCTCCATTGTGTGGAATCTTTGGTTGGTTCGAAATGCTTATTATTTTGGAAGGACATTTGTATGATCGAGAAAGGGTGTGGCACAATATCCTATTCTGTATCTGGTCTTGGTTGAAGGCTAGCTCTACAAAAGGATTTTGGTATGCAATGGCTCATTAACCCGAGTGCATCTTTCTATGATCCCAACAGGTTGTAGTGGTTTTCGTACTTGCTTGCTGGTATGGTATTTTTATTTGTATGGTTTCGAGTGTTGGCTATTAGAATCTGTTAGTATAAATTATGATGCAATTTCTGTTGTCTTTGGCTTGGAGTCGAGTAGCCTTGTTGTTCTCTCGGTCTAGGGATGCAACACTATATACTGTTGCTGTTATTGTTTTTGTTTTCAGCACTCCTTGTGCTTTTATGATATTTTATTATTGCCGACCGAAAAAAAAAAAAAGAATTGGGCGGAAACTAATTTGAGTTAGAATCAAAAGGAAGAAATCTTATGACATCGAATGCATGGGACAAAACATAATATGCCTTCGGGAGGAAGCAAAGGAATTTGAAATAAGACATTTGATTGTTTAAAAAGGAAAGAACACGGATAAAGACTAAAGAGAAACGGTTAAATCATCATCATCGTATGTTATATTTGAGACTTGAGAGAGTGAGTGCGGAGAGTAAATATTTTCATGTAATTATATTTGAACAGTAAAAATTAAAGATTAAATTAAAAAAGCGGAAAACTTATATACTTTAGTTTATTAGTTATGATAAAATTCATAATATATTCCGATGCAGAAAGTGTGCGAGGGGGTTGTAATATAGACAAAATTTAACATATTTTGTGCATTGCATGATTATTTTTAGGTCAAGATAAAATTAAAAATTAAACTAAAAGAAGTATGTGTGCGTTATCATTGATAAATAATTATTGAATCGAGTGTTTTGTGATAAAAAGTTTAATAAGAAATATTTCTATTACCAATCATGATAATTTCAGTTTAACTAAATAATATTAAAATAAAAAATATAACATTTAAAATTGAGGAATAAATTATACATATCAATTATAAAGTTTAACGGTGATTATAAGTCAAGTTTTACTTTTTACCCACTTTCTTTAGTATCGCTTGTCAGAGCTGAAGTTTTATTCGTTCTCTCCATATTTTAGTAACTTATTTTTTGGTACATATTTTAGTTATTCGTTCTCTCTATATATTACATTTGGCCTATTTTAGTTACTTATTTTACCTGTTATAAATTGTATTCTTTTATTTTCTATTTTTATATAAATTATTGATATTCTCCGCGAGAAATAATTATATTTTGAGTTGGATAAGAGAGATTCATCTAGTATAAAATAAAAATAATTTCTAGACCAAAACTAGCTATCATTATAGACCAAAAATAAAAATAAAAATATAACATCAAAACAAATATCTTGAATGTGTTAGTAATTAAAATGATTCGACACAGTGGGAACGTAGTCGGAATAAATTTAGAATTATTATTGTATTTATTCAAGAAAAGACTAATTCTATTATGTAGTTTTTATATTTGAATGCTTTTCAATTCAGTTAATTATTTGAAAATTTAAATAAAATTTATTTTGAATAACATGAATAACACTCTAAAAGAATAAATCAAGTAAAAAATTTTAATGCATAGTGTTGAATTTGGAGAGAAGTTCAATACTTCAGAAGCTTCTGTCATGGACCGAAACAAAATACCAAGCCTTTGTCAATGTTTGGGTTGTTATTTCCTTCAACTCCAAGTTGCTTCTTGCACCTTATATTTTTTGGCTTTCGGAATGTAATTGATTACAAATTTTGGTTTCTGAAATGACCAATCCAAAAAGGTTAAAAAAAAAACATTCCAAAAAAAGGTTGCAGGAATTCACTTGGAAAGTATAGGAAGTAACAACCCAATTTTTCTTATGAGAAGCCTGGAAGGTATAGTTTTATCCATCCAAATAATAAATTAGGGAGTTGTTATTCACACCTTCCTTTCACCTTCACCCTCCATACAACATTCCCACCACAGCCCCCTTCTTTTGCTTCCCTTCTCTCATTTTCTCTATCTCTAAAGTCGTCTTGACTATCTTGGTCTTTCATTTTGTTACCTTTTGCATATTTTACATAAATTATTTTCTATAATGTAGTTTTTACATGGTTTAATTACTCGATGGGTCCTTAAACTTTTACAAATTTTTAATGAGGTTCTTAATTATTTTTTATCTCAACTGGGACTCTGAACTTGTATATATTTTTTAATTAGGTCTCTAAACGTATATTTGTTTTTAAATTAAGTCCCTGCATTGCATTAGGAACCTAATTAAAAAAAAAAAAAACACAATACAAAGATCCAATTGAAAGAAAAAAGTTCAAAAATTTGATTAAAAATTGTCAAATAGTTAAAGGACCTCCAAATTAATTTAACATTTTTATATTGTAGAAACTAATTATCATAATGTGATTAGAAATGTTGGGTACTCACACCTTAATAGAAAATTAATTTATAGGTACTAGGTACTAATTTACAAAAAGAGTATTTTTATATATATAAAAAAAGAAAAGGGCGGACGATGCAATAAAAAATAGGGTGTGAATAACAACTCCTAAAAAATTAAGGCTGATGATAATTATACCTCCCATATTTAATAAATATACCTCCTTTTCCCTTTTTGATCATATTTTCCCTAAATATTCTTTTAATTTATTTCTAATTCCAAATTATGATCTTGTTGCTTTTAGGAAACAAATATATCTTCAATTCTCACCCCTTTTTCCAGTGCCACTCACTCCTCCATAGCTCTACCACGTACTCACCCAAGTAAACTAGCGCCACGAACCGTTGTCCAACCAGCCAATTCACGATCGAACAATAGAAAAAACGAAACACGTAAGCAAACTCATCTTCACACGAGTTTAAATCTGAAACAAAGAACAAAACCAATCCAAAACAAAGCAAACCTTGCATGCCCTTCTTATTTTGATTTAGGTTCATACTTGTTATTATTAGAGACAGTGGTCATTGTGTCACTTTTTTTTGAAAAAAATACCCCAAATGTCATGTTTATAGTGTTTTTTTTTCCAAAGTGCCACATGACATATTTCGTTGGCCTTAGATGCGAACTAGGGTACCTGAGGTGGCGTGTACAGAAGCTGAGGTGACATCGTCTGATTGGTCACGTAATTCGTTATGCCCCCTAGTGAAATACGTCCTGACCAATATAATGACGCCACGTCAACTTACCGAATTTACTGCCCTTGATAGCGAAATATGCCACGTGACACTTTGGAAAAAAAAAACATTGTAGGCATGATATTTGGGGTATTTTTTTTCCGAAAAAGTGGCACAATGGTCACTATCTCTTATTATTATGAGGTTGATGCAATAGCAACGAGTGAAACAGAACGAGCAATTATGGCAATAAACCCATACAGATATCATAGTTAGCCTCATCCTCTAATCCATCAAGACCCATATTTTTTCCCACCCCACGATAGGGTCGTCCTAGATATTTTCGAGGCCCGGAGCAAAAATCAATAGTTGTCATGATTGTGGGTTTATTTAGGAAGATTAAAAAGAAAAATTTGATAATGGTAATTGAAGAATTTAAAGAGTTGAATGCTTTGAAAATTTAGATAGGAAGATTGAAGAAAACAGAGTATCTTTGCTTTGGGAACTTGAGGATAAAAATCGAAGGAATTAAGGGGTTTTCATAGAAAAATATGAGAAAGATAAAACTTTGGAAAGTATGCCACTTTATTTGAAAACAAGTCAACAATTTCTGTCTTCACGTAATTTTTAACTTTGTGAAAGGACACCAAATTTTTTTTATTTTTATTTATTATTTTTTAGATTCTTTTAATAAAAATGAGTCCTTAAAAATAAGACCCTTAACGATTGCTCCCGCTACTCTTACTTATCAACGTCCCTGCCCCACGATTCCTTTCACCATCACCCACCACCCTATCTACCAGAACCACTTCGCTATCGTTGTCTTTCAGCATAAAGTCTTCCGAAAATTGATTAGGACCTGCATATATAGTTAGTTAAAACAAAAAAAGTTAAAGTTTTTCAGAGGATTGGATTATGTTTGGCAAGAAGAGTTAGTATTTCTGCCATCGATTACAGGCAAAGCACTTTGTGAGCATATATATCTGGTCATCCCTTTCATTTAAATTAGGAATCTCACTACATGGTACTCCCCCTCCCATTACTGGAACCGACGAAAGAATTAGTTTAAAATTTCATTCAAAGCTGAAAAGTTAGTTTCTTGTTGAAACTTACTAAATTAGTTTATGAAATTAAAATACTTAATAAAATTAATTCTTGACTACCTAGTTGACAAATTAATAAAATTATGTAATTATATATAGTTTTGAATTATTAATTTATTTTGAATTACTCTTATCATTTTTGTTTACAAATCAATAAATAATTAAAATAAATACTACTATAAACAATGTAATTAAAATAAATAATGCTCACCATACTTTTTTTTTAAAAGAACATGCACTATTATTTTTTTATTAATACAATAACATTTCTTTTTCAATTAGCTTTGGTTTGATTGAATAACACCCTAGCTAATCATATTCTAACTTTTTAAAGGTACAGAGTAATTTATGTATCCATCATTGTTGGAGTAAGAAACATAAAATATTAACATGTGAAATTGATCAATGAATTAACCTCACAACATAGTGACACAATTAAAAAAGAGGAAATAAAAACTTAAGTATCAATTTAGATTATATCAGAAAACCTGTGTTTAATTTTTTTTTAATAAATTTTCTTAGATGAATAACAATTACACACCATGAATAAAATAAGTTTATAATTCAATAGATTGAAGAACACTTGTGATCTTTGATTTAAGTAAAACAGACTAAATGAGAAGATTATTGTCTTGAGGAGAGATAAACACATTATAAACTTGAAAATGAAAGAAATTTTATTTTAATATTAAGATAGGGAATTTTATCAAAATATTAAGGATAAAGTGAAAAAAATATAATAAATTAGAAGTTATAAATTTAAATACTATTTTAATTAACTAGTGTTGGGAAGAAATGTTATATAAGTTAAACATTATTACAAGTTAATCAAATAAATTATAAATTAATTAAAATATCTTACTAAACACATTCTTAAACCAAATTTACTCGTATTTACACCTTTAACTCTTTAAGAATATATTCCTACAATGAAAATTGTGTTGAGAGGTACATCATATATTGTAGGCGCGGTGCCTAACGTCTCCTACAGACATGAAATCCCTGCTAGAGGCGTGCGACTCTTTTTCTTTTTTCTAGATTTAGCGTAACTTTACCACTTTAAGCTTCATTTGTTTTGACAAGTTACGCAAAGCATCCCACCAATGAGTTGCAAATACCTGTCTTCTTCAACTTGCTAGCATCTTTATAACTGTCTGCGTGCGGCATGTGTTAAACAGTGTTTGTAACTTAGAAGGCTAAGAATCTACCTTAGGACAAAAATTTCCAAGAACACACAGGATTATAATTAAATCTTGATCATGGCTAGGCCAATTTATATCTCTAATTTAATTTCCAATATACGCGACATATGTTAAACAGTGCTAATTAAATTCTTTTCTGGCAATCGTTGTAAAGTGTAAAACTATTATTTTTAAAGAAATTTAATAAAAGCCAAATATATTTTTCATATATATATATATATAAAATCTTATTGCTGATTGAGAATCTCAATTTTGAAAATTAATTTAATTGATAATGATATTGCAAGCTTAGTACCTTTTTTGCAGCACAATGATTCAAATCTTGAAAAAGATCATTGTTTGCACACATGAAAGTTTCTGTGGGACCAAGCCTATTTAGTTTTTACCCTGCAATAGACAAATGGTCTTTGAAGGCAAGTTTGTAAAGGCAGGAGATACAAAGTACATAACACGACTTCACAGCCTTCATCAGGTAAATAGATAAGATCAGTAATAAAAAAGTTGCTTTGAATATTTATGTAAATATTTTAAATAGATAAAAATAAATCTGTATATCTAATAATAATTTGTTGTTGATAATAATTTACTGATAACAATTTGATGTTGACAATAATTTAAATTAGTAAATATAAACAAATTAATAATTTCTTATAAATCTGATATATATTTATAGTTAATTAACAAATAGAAAAATATCCTATAGATAGCATCATACGTACTTAGATCGCCTTTAAAGGGGTGAAACCTTTGCTTGCGGCCTTGAAATTGCGAAATGAAAGGAAACTTAAAGACTAGTGCCTTGAAAACATTCAATATTCAATTCGTCTGGATATAAGCCATAAGATAACATGATGTTGCTTTAAAGAATACTATTCTCAGAAACTGATAATTATATATGCCATCGTTTGCGGGAAAAGAAACAATGTTTAACTATAGAATTTAGAAGTATCTATACACATAATTAGTTCATCTACAATAATCACAACATTATTATCATTGTCACATTTATTTTAAAAGATTGGACCACTGATTTTTTATTACATCGCTATTTTAATTATGTATACAACACGCGGCTGAAAGCCATCTGGATGGGCAATATCTAAACATGATCCAAATCTTGTCTCCATTTTTTTGGATTTCATTCTATATTTCTTTAATTAAATATTAATTAACAACTCAAGCAAAATTAAGTGAGATTTTATAAAATTTTATTTTAAAAGTCGGTTAGAAAAATAAAATAAAATAATTGAATATTATATTGGATGTAAATAGTAAACATATATATTCTGTATCGAATTAATTCGAACCTTATGTTATACACTTCATACTTTGTATATTAATATTTTTATATTATATATAATCGATTTTTTTAAGTAAAGCTATAAATTTTTTCTCGGAAGTTAAAGACTAATTTATCAAAATACTCAAATTTATCTGAATTTCAATATATTTTTATAAGCTTCACTCCTTTATATTAAATGTAGATTAATTTTTAATTCAAATTTAGTTACAGTTAAAATCTCTAGTAATTCCTCTTCAATTATATATGAAGTGAAAACTAAACTCATGTTCTCTAGTAAGCTTAATTAGCATCTGTTGTCAAAGAAATTGATCTCTCAGCACAGATTTTTCTTTGTACACTTGAGGAGTTGGAACCCTGACCACATAGACTCCCATGTGCTGTATATGATTGATTAGAACTTACAACAATTAACGACCAACACTAAGCCTAGTGGCTTTCATATTCACTCTAGCTTCCAAAGCCAGACAGTCATTTAATTAATTATATATTTAGGAATAAATATATGAAGATGAAGTTGTCTCTGGTTCCATATATAAAACGCTCGGTAGCAGTGTTGATCAAAAGGTGGGTCGGTGTGGAAAAGAAGATCATGAATAGCAGCATAGCGAAAAAATGGCGACAACTCAGTGGGCAAGATCATTGGAAGGGTCTGATAGACCCTCTGGACATTGATCTTCGCCGCTACGTCATTCACTACGGCGAAATGGCTCAAGCAGCATACGATGCTTTCAACACGGAGAAAGCATCAAAGTACGCTGGAAGCAGCAGATACGCCAAAAATAGTTTCTTCTCCAAAGTTGGTTTGGTGAATGGCAACCCTTTCACGTATTCCGTGACAAAGTTTCTGTATGCAACTTCGGAGATCGACGTCCCTGATGCGTTCATCATAAAGTCGTTTTCTAGGGAGGCTTGGAGCAGGGAATCGAATTGGATAGGGTATGTTGCAGTGGCCACAGATGAAGGGAAAGCTGCGTTGGGGAGAAGGGACATTGTCATTGCGTGGAGAGGCACAGTGCAGACGTTGGAGTGGGTTAATGATCTTCAGTTTCTGTTGGTTCCTGCTCCTAAAGTGTTTGCTAAGAACACTGATCCTAAAGTGCACCAGGGCTGGTACTCCATTTACACCTCTGAGGACCCTCGTTCTCCCTTTAATAAAACCAGTGCTAGAACCCAGGTATGTGTATACATGTAGTTATTTCTTTTTAATTCTCAGGGAAATTTCTCGTTGATTCTTGAGGAAATTATGTAATTCCAGTTGATAGGAAGCAATGATATAAAGGAAATTGCTTCTTGAATCCAATTGAAAGAACAAATATTCATACAACTGATTTTGGAACCCAACTTCTAGAAAAAAAATACTAGGTAGTTTTGAAACAGTGCGTATCTATGATTCTAGTCTATTTTTATGTGACGTGTGTTTATTTTTTTTACTTACAAAAAAAATTAATAGCACTAACTTATGCATATGAAGTTTAGTTGGACTACAATAATTGTCGATCACCTAATAATTTTTTATTTTTTAGATATGTATGTGGAAAAGATAAAAAAAAAAAGGTGAGAGCATTGAGAGGTAGACAAATTTGGATAGGATATTGCATTCAGATAAATTTTTTTAAGGTAAAACATTGCATATAGATATTGATTTAATGTTTTAATATTCAAATAATGAAACTTGTGAAGTGGCATTCGGTTGTTGAAATCAGATCGCCTATCCTTTTCATATGTCTTCTTTCTTGTTCTTTTAATTAAAAAAACTAACAAATATGCGAAAAAAGTAAGAACTAATGATTGTTTTTGCTATTCAGAGAAAAAATTTAGTGATATCGATCTTTGATACTAAACAAAAGCAAGTGAATTATATTAAGTTGATAAAAATAAATGAATATTTCTGCTCTAAATTAAATGATAGAAAAACATTGTTTTCTTGATGTTGATTTATCTATTAATATTAAGTGCAGGTCCTAAGTGAGGTGAGAAGACTGGTGGAGCTATATAAGAATGAAGAAATAAGCATAACAATAACCGGTCACAGTTTAGGTGCAGCAATTGCAACCCTTAATGCAGTGGACATTGTTACAAATGGGTACAACAAGCCAAGCGATCCATCTCTCAAGGCTTCTCCAGTTACTGCCATTTTGTTTGCCAGCCCAAGAGTTGGTGACATAAACTTTCAGAAGGTTTTTTCTGGCTACAAAGATTTGACAACCATACGCATCCGAAACGAGTTAGATATTGTTCCAAACTACCCTCTTGTTGGGTATTCGGATGTGGGTGAGGAGTTGAAGATCGATACCCGAAAATCGATGTACTTGAAGAGTCCTGGGAATCCCTTTAGTTGGCATAATTTGGAGGCTTACTTGCATGGAGTGGCAGGAACACAAGGGAGCAAAGGAGGGTTCAAATTAGAGGTTCATCGCGATATTGCACTTGTGAATAAGACCTTGGATGCTCTAAAAGATGAATTGCTTGTGCCGGTGTCATGGAGGATAGAAAAGAATAAGGGTATGGTTCAACAAAATGATGGTTCGTGGAAGCTGATGGACCATGAAGATGATGACTTTTGATCCTTAAATTGAGACTAGAGAATGCCTTAATTTGGGTTTGCACTTTCACATTTGAGGTTGTTGTCGATTGGAGAAAATATTAATTAATTGGATTTGTTTATTATGTAACCTTTGTATTAGAAACCTCACACAATAGCTTTTTAGAAGAATGGAGTATTGTATAAATAAATGAAACTACATAGTAAAATTCAAATAAAAATATTAACTTTATCATAAATAACGCAGATTATTCCATTATGATCACTTTTATGAAGATCATTAATTTAGCATCCTATAAAAAATATTAAAAAATTCAAGTAACATTGTTTGATATTAAAAACTATAAAAATTTATCAATATCCAATAAGTTGAGCACATTTAATTTCATTTTAAACTTTTTTTAATATGTTTGATGAACATTTCCTTTTTTAGTAATGGAAAAGAAGAGTCATTAAAATACTCGGCTAATTAAAATTTAATAAGTACAACTTTTACTTGTTTGGACTAATTTTACATTTTTAATACTTTAAAATAGCTTTGGTTTACTATTTTAATTTTTTAATTAAATTTTGATTCAACTTATTGGATATTGATAAATTT
>PYAF01002798.1:469497-497193 GCA_007407185.1 Glycine tomentella
CTGGAGGGTTGTATTTATATTGAATCAAGGGCCTTGGGCCTCAGCTCATAAATGACCTATTTACGGACAGAATAATAGGAAATAATGGCAGGATATGATTACTGGAATTAGAATTATTACATACCTGGTATAAAAGGATCTGATTACCAATCAGATATCCGAATTGATTGAGATAGATTCTTTCCTTTCCGTAACAGTATTAAAAGCTGACAACGTGGTACACCAAAAATAATATTGATCGAGTTGGAAGGACCAAAAATAAATACTCATGAAAAAGGGTTAATCTTCTCTCTAGTTACTAGACATTTTCAACATGATGTCTTTCTCTCTCTTTTCCAATGACCGAAAAGGATCTCTACTCCATAAAAAACGCTAGTATTGTATTAAGATATTAAGAGTTGGAAGTTTAAAATATTTTTATTTAAAAGTAATAATTTATTGTTATTTGTATATAAGAATTTGTAGTTGAGTATTGGAATCCGAAAATAAATCTAGTTTTAATTCAAATATAATCATAGGGTTACGTTTAATATACATCAAATTACAGGACAAGAAAATAGCACACGACACAAAAACACAATTGAATAATTTTTTAATGTACTCTATGCCAATATTATTGGGAAAAAAATTACTTAATTGAAATGTTAATGTACTCTTAGCTTGTAAATGAATCCAGAATAATTTTTAAAAAAATATATGAATTCTTCCGTAACATTTTCTTATTAACTCACTTGTTTTATATAAATATTTTTTATATTTGTAAGGCATTAAACATATTTAGTTTCTGGGATAATACTTTCTTTATAAAGTATTATAATTTTTTTAGGAAGATTAAAAGATAATATATCATTACTCATTAAAAAATTATTTGAATTACTTTCATGGTGTTCTGATCTACATACGCAAGCTAGTCTTTATTTTATTATTTAGGTAAAGAAAAAAATCAGATAAAGATTTTTAATTTTAAATAATTTTTAAATATAACAATTTATAAAATAATTTAAAATTTTAAACTTCAAAAATAATTTTATTGTGCTTTAGAAATTATTAGTTGTAATGACGACTTTCAAAAAATCTTTTAAAAGTTTTATGATAAAAATATTAAACTTATCAAAAGCACACACTTATTTAATTCCTTCTACCCAGCGGATCCTCCTACATATTTCTCTCTTCATCAGAGAATCTTATTTAATATTAAACTCGCAAAGGTGCAATTTAAGGCGTATTTAATTAACTTCTGCACAAATTTTTCAAAAGCATGTACAGGTTTTAGGACGATTATTATAGCTAGTTTGGTTTTGTGATTTTCAAACATTTTTCCAAAAGAAAAAAACATACGTAGACTGCACATATCATAGTCTTGCTCAACATCAACCTGTGTTATCAGCAAAGCTCAATAAACAATTCCATTGTGTACAAGATATGCTCGTAAAGCACGAATTAATAGTTCATTATTATGACATGACGAGACACCAGATACAAATTTGGAAAATTAAGCAAACATTTTTTTTCAACTAATTTATCATTTTGTCACTGCTCTCTTGAAATTATCCTCTAGGGAAAATCTATTCAACAAGACAAATTATAACAGGCCAATAATTAGGAAAATATTTTCTATTGAGGATTAGGCAGGACAGCTACTAGCAGCAGCAACAGGGAACCATCTTTGTGTCACCAGTAGTTGTTGCAAGTGGTATCACAACAAAACTACTTATAACAGAAAAACATAAGGTATTTAAAGATCAGGAAAATACTACCAACTCTTGTTAATGAAATAACTGTTTTTTTTTTTTCCTTCTTTCTTTGTGCTTTTCGGTTCCTCTGGTCTAAACAGATCCGCTATGTTTACATGAATTTGCAGTATAAAAATCAGTAGGGACATGAAATACTATCCATTTTCACATGGACTCATATATATATTCTCCTTATTTTACTATATATCTTAATTAGGTTAGAACAATACAATCTGAGTCGGGGATTGTATGCCTACAAACTAAATACATTCTTACAAATAATTGCTAATTAATTTTAAAAAAATAATATACGTGATCCCCGATTTGCAAGGTCCAAATTTAGTTAATTACAAAAACAAAACAAAGGTTTCTCTTTTCCTTTAATGAGAAAGATGATGCTCTCTTTTTGTTTTTCTTTTTTATCATTGTTGAAATATGCGTAGCTGATACCTAAATAAGGGAAAGTAAATTAGTGAACCGGTTTACCAACTACCACATCCACCACATATAGTGTCGGTATCGATTTTAATTCTTTCATTTTTCGTCAATATGTCACAAAAAGTCTAATTCAATGGTCACAAGCAACTGAAAGGCTATTTAAATGATTTATTTCGTAACAGGATATATTTAAAATCACATTTCAAAAAATTAGTGGTATAAAAGTTTTAAGGAGTGGTGGAATTGAGTAAAATACCTAACATATTGTATAGATGATGACAAGTCACAAGTTCCAAATATTTTTCCTTTTTAGAATAAGGTGAATATAATTAAGTATGAAGATTTTTCCTACTTAGAAAGTTGAGATATTATTTTACCCTAATTTTTCACTATAAAAAATATAAGTTATCATTTCAATAATTTTTTCTCTTGCATATTCTCTCTCCCTAAAGAAAGGATTTTCTTTTTAGCTACTCATGATTTTTGTTTTCTTTTACCAATTAAACAGTAAAAATATACAAAAACTTATTTACTTTAAGAAAGTATTTTTTATTTTATCTGTTTTTAATAAATATTATTAAAATATTACATCATTTTTACTTTTTCTGTTTCAAAAAAAATGTTTTTTTTATCATTTTATATACAAATATTTAAACAAAAGTAAAATGTGAAATCAAAAAACAAAAACATTTTTTTTTCAAAGCCAACAAACAAAGAATGAAGCAATTTACACAAGAGATTAATAAAAAGATAGAATCAAGTTAGCTGGGCTGTATCTGTCGCGATAAAGACGAACCAACCACACATGACCCCAACAATAGTCAATAGTCAATCTACTGTGGCAGACGAAGAAAGAAGGGATGACCAAGTAAAGATACTATTTCAAACAATCACATGCAATGATATGTCAATAATGGTGCTGTCCTACAAGGACATTTACGTAGGCCGGATTGAATGGAGGGGATGATCCAATTAGAAAAAGGCTCATTGAGATTTGATGGAGGAATTAAAGGAGGATGACTAAGGTACAAATATCGTCAGAGTAAGGATGCAAGGGCAATTGTCAAACTGTTAAAGTTTAACTATTATTAAAATTGAACTTGACATGTTAGTACTTAATATCTAAAAATAACAATATTAGTAGTACTGGTAATTGCTTCACCATGGATGCTCCCTGTTTGAAGTCATTCACAAAGTACACAACAATTTTTGTAATTGGCGGTGATAAAAGTGTATCATGTTACATCTCACCCAAACTTCGAGCGAATATCATGGCTCGTATGAGCTTGGATCAAAATTGTAACTTACTCCTGAAAATGATAACACATCTATAAGCCTAAGTATTATGATAGTTCTCATTGAAAAAAATTGGTACAACAACAATTGCAATGTGACTCTCATCAGGAACATAAAAAGGATTCCTCAAATCTAGGGTTGGATCAAAATTTGCTATAACATTATAAGTATGTTACATTATTTTCACTTTTTCCTGTCTCAAAAATTATGAGAAATAATGAAGATAATAAAGTACTTTTTTTATCATCTGTACAAATACTTAACAAAAAAATGTGGAAACGAAATAAATGTTATTTTTTAAAAAACAAACAAACCAAAGCATGAACCAAAACTAAAGTACACGTTAAATAAGGGATTAACATCTGTTCCCAATTTGTGGAATAGGCATCATATAGTCTTACTCATTAATATATCAATCTTGTGTTATCAGCTCATGAATTTACATACAATGAGTATATCTTCTTTGATTCATTGACAATTTCATTGTACAAGACCTCGTTATAAAGCAAGAATAGTTCACGATTACTACAACACGAAACCAGAACAAATCTGGAAAAGCAAATATTTATTAAAACTTATTTTTCATTTTTGTAGCTTTTCTCTACTAATTATCCTCTAGTGGAAATCTATTCAACATAATACACAGATTATAACAGGCCAATAATTAGGAAAGGATTTTCTACTGAGGATTAGGAGGACGGCCGTTATCAGCAGCAATACGGGATCCCCAGTGCAGCAATTATTTGCTGGTGTCATCATTGTGTACAAAAACTTCTATAAAACATAGAAAATCTTTCTGTGGTCCAGTAGCTGTTGCAATTGCTTCACTCAGATCATCCTCTGTACGTACCTATACTCACAACAATAACCATCCTTTGATACGACGAGGAAACAACTTACAAAGATAATTTTGAGGTATTTAGAGAGCATGAAATTACTACCAACTCTGTGTGCTTTTTAGTACATGAATTTGCAGTCTAAAAATCAGTATGGACTTGAAATAATATCCATTTTCAAATGGAATCCTACTTTCCTTATTTTACTATATCTTAGGTTGGAATAATACAATCTGAGTTAAGGACTATATGCCTGCAAAGTAGAAAATAAAGGCGCTTTTTTCCTTTAAGAACAACCTTCAAACTTTCAAGAGCATGATATTCACTAACAACTAAAAGAGTCCAGCCATCTAATGCTACCAACTAGAAATGATATTTGGCATTAAAGAAAGATCAATGATTGAACAAGGTATTACTGACCAACAATTAGCATAGTATATAAAATTTTGTAAAGACCAAAATCAACGAAAAAAAATTAGAGAACTAAAACCAAATTTAACCATATTTAAGTCATTATTCAATTTATGCTAACCTTGGCAGTCCAGCATTTGCCTTGTCCATTATGGATGGCGTCCACAAAGCGATTGTAGTCCCAATTCTTTATCACATTGTATGGGCCATCATGAATCTCAACTGCAATTGTATAACCTCCATTATTAAGGAGAAAGATGTGGTCTTTTGTCCACACCGAATCATTGTTGAAATATCCTGTGCTGTTACCTAAATAAGGGAAACTATAAGTCCATGAGATTCATTCATCTGACAGAAAATAAACTAATGAACAGGTTTACTTTATGTTGATTCTTATCATTATACAAACATCTCATATATGCAATAATGGTAGAGATAACCTTACTTCAAAGGAGTTCACTTTCTAATTTCAACACCAGCAGCAACTGAAGCATTTCCCTATTAGTTGATGTCAGCTACTTGAATCAAATGAGCTCATCATATTCTTATAAAGCATCTTCATACTAGTTCTGGTATGGTATAGTATCCAAAATGGTGCTAATGTACATTTTGGTGAATTTACATCTTACTTTCGAATTTGACTTCTAATAATTTATTCACCTGATTACATACGGATGTAACTTGATTGATGCAAGGACTATCATATCATATATCTACAAGGATATACTTTATTTAATAAAATAACCCTTCCCCAAGCTTAGTTTTTGTAAAAAATATATAATACAGTAGCATTTATCAAGTTGTTAACATGTGTGATTAAGGTCATTCAGCCATTGTTTATGGCATTACTTCCATTTCGCACAAAATTTCATACTCATACTCTAGGTCAACACTTAATAAAAAAGAAAAACAGTTGTATATTATCTTTAACATTCTGGACACGGATAGTTTCTATTCTTATAACCTTACTAACCTGAAAACTGCCATCACCAATGCAAGAAATTACACGCTTGTCAGCCTGTGTATATCCAAGAATAGCACCTACTGACCAACCCATGGATTGAATTCATACCTGAAAGATGGAATTCAAATTTTGACAATGTTAATTCCAACAATATAAAAGTTGCAATTAGCATGCTCAATGCAGTCACATAGTCAATGACTCACCCGCAATTCTCAGGCAGACGGAGATTCTGACAGTTGAACCATGAGTGGAGTTTCAGCTATTACAGCAGTATCTCTGGTCAGCAGTTCCTGTTCAGCACAGTCAATTACTGGCTTAAAAGATAAAACTTGCTTAAATATATTAATCTGATTGAAATCAAGCAAATAATATCTATTTTTTAGCAATGTTACGTGAATCATCTGAAACTGCTATGTTCCCCGTTTTGTGCAATGTTTCACAATTCTAGTCCACTCACAATTAACAGATATATACAAACCTATTTATGAAGATTGTTAACATGGTTTTAACATAAGAATTTGATTAAGGAGTCATGCAGTTACTACCATGATAGATGAAAACTACCGAGCTAAAATCAGTTGGTAAGCAAGACCATGATGATGATTTTAATTAAATAAATATAGCCCAGTATGTGGAGCTCATAATGTTCAAGCCTAGACAAACTAAATGCTGACAACTATCTTGTTCTTAAGCATAAAAAAAAGAAAAAGTTTAGATTGAAATCTTAGTTATATAGTAACAAAAAGTAGAGAACTCCAATTCCAATCCCTGCCAAGAGCTGCTTGATCTAAAAATTTAGTTATAGAACAAAGTAACAAAACATGCATCAGTAGACTCAACTATTTCTCCACAAGAGCAAGTACTGACAACACCCAAGTATGTCCCTTCCCCGATCGCATAACTGCTATTGGATATCCACAAGCTTCTGCAAACTCCAGATAGTTCTGGCCCACCCACAATGACTGGCTTCACAGCGTTGTTCAGAAAAGCAGCCGTTGCTTAAAATCAAATATTTTATTCTCACCATTAAACTAAGGCCAAATGTGGATGCAAGAACAAACATTATTCATGAATATGGTAGTCAGAAATAACTCACTTCACCACACAGATACATTTATGTATTTAATATTTTTTTTTATATTAGTAGGAAGATACAACATTATTCATAAAAGAAAAAAAAAAATGAAGTCAAAGTCCATAACCGTCAAAAAATTTAGATCCTTGTGCAATTTTCCTTACTAATTCGCTTGCTTATTACATAGAGTGGCAAACAAAACACGATCTTGTTATAATTACAGTACTGCCACCGTGTTTTCAATTTTCAGTTGATTTTTTAAAATATTTTAAAAAATTTAGCCAAACGTATCTTTCTTACCGTTTTCTATTTTTTCTGAAAATAAAAACAGAAAACAAATAAACCAAGCATCACCTAAAATTCTACCATTAAAAAACTACCAAGAGATTAACATAAAATCTATATTATTCATTTGATAATTCATTACATAATACATGCATATGTTAAATAGGGATTTATAAAGAATATACCAACCATATAAATGATATCATCTAGTTTTTTTTAAACAAATATAATAAAACTAAATAATATCAAAAGAATAATATATAATCTTAATTCACATATTTGGCCCGTCCTATCAAATTTCTAACATTCCACTTGTAACTAGTTAGAATGTGATCGATGACTATTGAATTGCATGAAGCAATTACACTTTTGGTGTGACTATGAGTGTAGTTTTCATATGCATTAGATCTTTCATTTGAATATTGTCATTTGAATCATAATCAAAATAACAAACATATTTTACAGTGTCTCTATTTTCAAAGCAGCATGTCATCCAGTAAGTGTGATTTTTGCAACAACACAATGATTATCCCTTCTCATTATATACACACAAAGTTTGCATTCTCTAGACCTAACTTAATACGATCAAGTACTTACACTAGCCCAATCATTCACAAAAGTAAAAAACCACAACAATCACACAGACCATATTACCATAACATAAGTAGACTTCAGAGTATAAAAGATATTTATGTATGACATTTATAAAATTGTAGATGTTAATGGATAGATTATTTTCTTTTAATTTTTATAATAATTATTTTAAAATCGCATCGAGCATGATTGTCTAAATACAATGATAGAGAAGTCTTATACAAGAGCGAGAAGTGTAATTTTTTTCATTGGAGAAATGAAAAATTCCTTACATTTAGGGACATAATTCATCAAATAGATGAATCAACTGAGATGACAATTCACCAAATTAAGAATCCACTAAAATTAGCATCATCACTTTATAGCAAGATCTTTAGCATGGAATCTTGGAGATGAACCACTCCATAATGACAATCGGAGCCTTGATCAGCGCCAGAGCAAACTCAACTATGATGGTCACGCAAAGACAACATGGGCATATGCATGTCAAAAGCAACCTGCCATGGCATCACACACATAACTTATGCTCAATATATATTTTGAATCAAAGAACCAAAATTAAGAGGGTACAATTCAGTCAGTAGAAAAAAGAGGGACTTACCCAACGATCCAAACAACCACACCCACAAGGGAGATCCTATTGCTAGAAAGAATAGGGTTGATTACCAATACAAAAACTCCACGTTTATCACGTCTTAGTACATGATTAACCAACCTTATTCTCTGCTTAATTACGCGACTTTCTATAGCGTTGTGGGTATGTTTTATTTATTTTTTGGGAAATTAACTAGACGTGGCAGTTGCAAAATACAATTGTGTGACGCCATGTCTGCGTTGCGCTTGCTAAAGATTGAAATCATTGAATGTGATGTGTCCAACTGGGTGGGTTATCAACTGAGGAACAAGCTCGAAGCATATCAAGGATTGAAATTAATCAAGATACGAACACGACACGGCACAATGTCTAGAATTGGATTCAGCAAATTCTTAAAAATTAAAATAATTACAAGTCATCAATACTACATAAATCAGGTCTACTCATAATAAATAAAATTGTTACGATACACTATTATAAATTAAAATTATACTATACTATACAATTAGTCATTTATTTTCAAGCAGAGGTACTTTTTAGTTTTTAGATAAAAACTTTCTTTTTCATATCCCATACCGCCAATCAACTCTTTTTTAGTGACAAGGGTGGGGGTTCAAAGATAGATTTGCTATTGGTTCAAATCCTTGACTAATAACTTGGATTTGTTGACTATATGAATGTGTGAAATTGGCAACTAATCCATTTCCGTTCAAAGATGGGGTTGGATTATTAGGATAATAATAGGATCCAAACCCTACTTCTTTTAAGTTCATGTCTCCCTATCCTTAGTATTTATAACGTTGAGACCGCATGTTTGATTAATTGATTTGCACCAAATAGCATGTTTTTAAGTGACTTTGAATTACATTTTTTTTATTTCTATTTTGTGGATCACTGTTGTTGGATTAACATGAAATAATTTTTTTTTACACACCACAATTATTTTTCGTTATTGTAGGCAATAAAACTTCTTTAAATATTTAACACAATTGTATATTTAAGATTCAAATTCAATATCTTAGATTAAACTTAAACAATCTTACGCCAATTGATCCATGCATTGATTGGTGATAGAAATGACTTTCAATGTAGATTTTTTTTCCTAATACAACTCATCAAATATCCTCAGAGTCATGAACCTCAAGGGGTTGATCGAGTAAAGTATGTAAAGCTCTCACATTTAATAAGTCACAGGGTTCAAACGCTCACTCGTCTTCTTAAGGTGAGGTAAATGTTCTAGGAATACAACTCCTGATAATGTAGTAATATGTGTTGAAACAAACTATCCTTATAACAACAACGAAACATAAGAAAAGATAAACGAGCATGTTTCCGAAAATTCTCGATCCCGGGTAAATAATACATTCATGACACCAAGGTTTTCCAAAATCTTAAATTATACTAAAAGAAATCTCTACCCTCTTTGTGCATCCATCTAACTACTAGGGCACAACAATTTGCCTTTTGCTTGTTAGGTAAGCACCATTACTCAAAACAAAAGAAAACTAATTATCACTTATCTAGCACAACTATTGATTGAAAATTTTAATGATTGAGATTGTGGTTATATGCCTACACATATATAATAAATTAAATAGTTTTTTGCAATTCTGAGCAGCCGGACTTGACTTCAAGCTTGCCCAAAATAGCCAGTAACTGCATTATGTTTTTTCTTCTTTTTGGTCAGCTGGGATTAACCTCCTTGAACCATACTTTCTGCAACTTCCTCCTAAGGCCACCATTGCCTCTCCACTTCATCAAACATATTCTTTCATATTTCAATAAATACTTTACATTATTGTTAGAAGCACAAGAAGTAATCTAGAGGGATCATCTCATTTAACAAAAAAAATGCTGTCGTGCATCTTTGCACCTTTTATAAAAACTAAAAGACATCATCAGCTCCAACCCAACTTCGGCCAGTGTCCTTGGATATTCCTCTCTCCTTCATTATTTCTCTAAGCTCAGTTACACTTTCCCATTTCCCAGCAGCTGCCAAAGTATTAGATAGTGCAACATATGCCCCCGGTCTTCCAGTAGCATTCCGCTTAAAAAGCTCATTTGCAGCTAATTTTGCCATCTCTATATTACCATGGAGTCTGCAAGAACTCAGTAAAGCAGCCCACACATCCGAATTCAGTCTCTCGGGAATCCTCATGACAAACTCCCAAGCCTGATTCAGCATCCCTGCTCGACCTAACAGATCAACCATGCATGCATAATGCTCCATCCCTGGCTTTACCAAGTATTCATTCTCCATGCTCTGAAAGATCTCACAACCCTTATCGACAAGTCCAGCATGCGCACAAGCTGAGAGAGCACTAAGGAGTGTCACATAATTGGGTACAATGCCATACTCTGTTTTCATCTTTACAAACAGCTCGAGTGCTTCATCAGGAAACCCGTTCTTCCCATATCCATCAATCATAGATGTCCATGAAAAAACATTCTTCACAAGCATGCGGTCAAAAACTCTTCGAGCATCCGCAACTCTTCCACATTTGGAATACATGTCTACAAGGGCACTTGCCAATTTTATGTCGGCATAAAATGGTGTCTTCATGAGCTGACTTTGTATTTGTTGCCCAATTTCAAATGCTGCAAGCATGGAACAAGCACCAATTACGCTAGCAAATGTAGAAACATTTGGCCTAAAGTTCAACCTTTGCATGTCAATGTAAAGGTCAAGAGATCTCGTGGCATATTCAGACGTCTTGCTGTAGCCTTCAATCATTGCATTAAATGCCACTACATCCTTGTCCAAAGTTTTCAGAAATATAGATGCAGCATCTTCAAAAGACCCTTGATTCATGTAACCAGAGATGAGGGATGTTGAACATACCACATTCTTCTCCGACATCACATCAAACACAGTTCTTGCGTAAACAACCCTCCCATTCTTAACATAAGAGTCAATCAGTGCAGTATAAAGAACTTCATCTCTCAACATCAGATTTGAGGATCTGGGTATGCACCATTCTACCCAGATCACCAAGCAACGCAACATTACACCCAGAAGTAGACGCCTTTAAAATCATTGAAAAAGTAAAGCCATCAGGCTTCTCACCAGACACTAAAAGCCTATGCACTAAACCAAGAGACTCTTCAACTTGGCCTTGTTTGAGATAGCCATTAATCATATAGTTATAAGCAGATAAAGTCCTATCCCTCAAATCATCAAACACCTGGCGTGCATATCTCAAACAGTTACATTTGAGGTACAATATAAGTAGTTTGATGGAAATATTGGTTTTTGGAACAAACCCAGATTTGAGAATGCGGGAATGGATCTTTTGGCCGTGGGAAGGAGTCTCGGAATTAATAAAATGCTGCAGAGCATTGGAAAACAAAGTAGAGGGAGGAACAAAGTCATGGTTTTGCGGAAATTGTTGATGAGGTGAGATGAACGAAGTGCAGAAGCCACGTGAAGAGAAGAAAGGTCTGAATATTCCATTGTTCATCTTCTCATTGACATCGCCGGAGCCAAGTTAAGTAAACCAGGTCACGGGTCCGGGTCAGAGTGTCGACAATACAATGGGGCACATAAAACTGTTTCTAGTTATTTCACAGGTTCACGTAAAGATCAATTTTAATAGTTAAGGTAGTGTTAAATAAGACGAAAACATAAAAAAGGAGAATTCTAATTGTTTTTTTAAATACTTGTTCTAGAAATAATTTTTTTAATAAATCTTGAGAGGCAAATTGATATTATTGAGTCGTATGAAATTGTTTTAAAAACTAACTTTTAAGACTAATGATAAGAGCTTCTTTTAAGCTATAGCATAATTTATTAAAAAAAATCATTTTAGGCATATCAGTAAGTTATTAATCTAATGATTGATATTTTTATATCATATATACTTTTAACATTTTTTTCCTCACAAAACAAAATATTTAAAGTGAAGATTCTCCGACGGTTTTTAAAAATTGGAGACTAAATGGGGGTGCCCAGAGCACCCCATCTTGTCATTTCGTTGTTGCTCATTCTCGCTAGGCTTAGACCGAAGTGTTTGGCGTTTTCTTCTCTGCGCGCGCCCGCCCGCTCACGCTTTGCTGACCTATCATGTGGTAAAGATAATAGAGTACGAAAGAATAGTAAACAGAGCCCACCATTCTAAATATAAGGAAATGAAGAACGGGAAAGAAACGAAATGAGGTGTTTTCAGCTCTAGTTTCGGATGCTGGATTTGATAATACAAAGGCAACAGTATTTTTTTTACTGGATAGTATTTATTAAAAGGCATTATTAACTTTTACTATTGCCTTTTTCATATAAATGTTAAAATACTATCCAGTCAAAAAAAAAAATTTCACATTTATGAAAAAATAACTTTAATGTAAAAATTACAACCACAAAATTGAGGTGTTTATTGTCATTGAAGTTTATATTGAGTAACTTGGACCGTGCTGGCTTGTTTGTTGTAGTATATACATGGATAAACTTGTTTCTAAAACTCGTCATACCCCAGTTTGTATGGTTCAGATAGTGGTACACTCATACAAATAAAAAAGAAAATATGGAGTGGACAAAACCCAACTATAATGAAGGAATGGCTAGACAAAATTTGATAGAAAAATCCAATCGAAACGCATTTAGTATTTCCATTTTTTAAAAGGAAAAATGCATTAGTTTTACTAAGGTCTAAGCACTAGCATAACACTGATGTTTCATTTACATATGGTTCCTACTCACTATAGGGAAAAAAACATGATTGAGATGTAAGAAATGTTACAACAGGAAGACTGATATTCAATCTAGTTACTGGTCAATTGCCATTGCTTCGGCCCCCCCATTTGTGTCCTCCATCCCATTCTTAAGCTCCTCCGTTGCCATTCTCATCTCCTCGACAAGGCTCTTTTGCTCTTCCTCTATTGTGTTCTGCAACTCATCCACCTGCAGGAAGGATGGGAAGCAGAATACATATTAACATCAACAGTTAAACATTGGTGATGAGGACAACAGAATATCACTGACAATAGTCTTATGTCAAGTAACAGCTAACAATTACAGATATTGAACTAGATATATCACCTGTCAGATTTTGGAGATCATGATGGTTACAGTTCATATAAGATATAGGCTATGAAACACAACATACGGAAGAACAAAGTTCATGTGACATGGGAAAAAATAGACGAATAGAAATACCAAACTTATTGAGAAATTCCTGAACCAAAGAGCCTTGCTGAAACACTATAGACTCATTAAATTCAAGTGTATCCGTTTGCACTGCCAATAAAGTTAGCATAACAGAGATATAAATCTTTCATTCCACAAGTCAATAAATAAAAACAAGAAAAGTTAACAGGCAATAACTGAAATGTATCAAGGATGAGAATGAGATATTGGAACTCTTTCAAAATGCTGAATTTGGGTCATTTTTGGAGAAAAACACATACATGGTCACAATTTAATACCAAGGGAAAATAGAGAATTAAAAGACACTCACACTTAAGTCCTGAGTAATAAACTACAAAGAGAAAATATTGCAGAATGAATTCATTATCAGCACATTTTACACGATAAATTTAAAAATTACAATTTACAACTTGTTCTGGCCCAGACCTGCTAATGTATGTATATGTTAGACAATTGTCATCCTAATCATCAATGTAATTGTTGAATGCCCCAATCAAATAACCCTGAAACACTGTTTTATAAGCTTAAACTATCCCTTTCAAATACATTGATTTTCTGAGTTTAAGACACATTTTAGTCTTTAGGCGTGTCAAACTTGAACTTATGTTACAGACTGAAAACCAACTAATAATATTAGGGGACTAGCTCCTTGAAATGCAGAGGTAGTCGTCTGATTTATTGAAATAGAAATGCAGAAAACTGTAGAAAACAGTAAGAAAATAGTAAAACCTAAACAGAGACACAATGGTTTCCTCAGGCGCCAGTGAATACAGTCACCTAAACCCTCACTCCTTAATTTTACTACATAATGATTGTCTACCCTCCCTCAGCCCCTCACCCCCTCCCTCTTAGACAAATCTTCCTCAATTATTCCTTCTTCACTCCATGTTGCCAGCTGTCCATTTACACAAGTAACTCATTTGTCTTTCCCCAACCATCCATTCCAAATCCAGTCACTATTGACCCAAAATTAGTGCCAGGTCCACCCTTCCCATTTCAAACCTTTTGCAAACATGTCTTAGATGTGAGCTCAAGGGCATATTATCTTACCCCACACGCTTTGTTTATTTTACTGTTTACATAATGTCCTCTATATCTATTTTTACATTCTTTTTGCTCCTGTTTTTCTCTCCACTTCTCTGTTTCTCCATCCACCTGCTTTAATCCAGGCTATTCACTTGCATAATGAGTTCTAATTCTGAAAATCAGACCCAAACTAAACGAGCTACACCTATACACGTCCCCCTACCACCTCAAAGAATAGCATGTAATTTCTTAACATACTATTTGTAACTAGTAAGAATAAGAAAGCAATGACTATTGAATTGAATGAGGCAGTTACATTTTCAGCAAGCGTAGTTTTTCACACTGAATATTGTTGTCATTTGAATCATAAACAAATTCTTCTGGTTCTGCCTTTTCTTCTTGACTTTCTATGTTCTTTTTAGGTTCATTCTCCAATCAAAATAACAGACTAATCTGTAGTGAAGTCAATTTTCAATAATCCCTTCTCATTGTAATAACACAATTCATAACAACGGTTGCATTCTCTAGACCTAATTTAACAAGATAGAGCATCTAAACTAGCACAACATTCAGCAAGAGCTCACAACAATCACACATATCATAACAGTATAAGCATACTTCAGAATTGTGCATACCACATGTAACAAAAGCGAAAATTGCTTCTTCCTGAGCTCCAACAACCTCGAACCAGCCGTGTTCTCGGCGTCCAACGCGGCAATTTCCTTCTCCAACTCCGAAATAACCTTCATTGTCTCGGATCTCGGGGGCTGCATGGCAATCAACTTCCTAATAGCCTCGCACTCCTCCTTGTGCCTCCTCTCAACCTTGCTCTCCTCAAGCTGCTTCTTGAGATCCTCAATGTCGGACTGCGCCTGCAGGATCTGGCGACTCATTTCCTCCTTCAACTCGTTGAAGTTCTCCTTCTCCCTAACGTTCGCCTCCACAATCGCCTTGCTCTTCAGAAGCGGAATTTCGAATGTCGTCAGCTCCTGCAGAAACGCTCTGGCCAGCTTTTCGCAGTCGTTGTAGTTGATGTCTTCGTCTTTGTCGACTTCGGAGACGAACGTGGTAAACTTCTTCTGAAGCTTCTTCAAGGGAGGGTCACCCCTGGTGGTGGTGGTGCGCGTGAGAAGTCGATGTTTGATGATTACGTCATCTTCGGAGGGACCAAAGGCGTAGTTCGCCGCCACGGCTTCGCCACGCGCCGAAACCTTCCTCGTCTTCCCCAGCATGTCGATCACTGCAATCAATCGCGATTTCAATTATTTGTTAGGATTGTGGAATTGAGCTGAATTTGGAGACATTTAAATTAAATAATTGCGTGTGAAGTGCATAAAGGGGGAAAGTAGAGTAAGGACCGAGGAGGTTAGAATGAACCTTTTTGTGTTTGCTGCGGAGAATGGAACGGGCTTAATAGGTTTCGTTTTCCAGTAGTTTAATCTGTTATTGGCCCAATTTTTTTTGTAAGAGTAATTGGCCCAATTGCTTCAAGGCTGGCGTGTATGAATTGATAGGATTGGGTTGGACTCCATATTGTACCAAACTTGAATGAATCTTACTTAAATAGAGGTTGATAGCAAGCACTATTGCACTGTAAAAATTACATTGTGAATTAATTAAAAATTATTATTAGTATGAATTTTAAGATTACTATTCAAAAAAAATTATTTAATGAGAATTCATGTATTATTTATTCTTTTAGAAAGTAAATCATCTTACAACATTACTTTGCTAATATTCTAACTTGTTGAATAAAAAAGTATTAAATATAATTATTTTTATTAAAAAATTAAAAGAATTAACAAAAGTGTATGAAAACTAGAGTCCCAATAAATAAAAAAAATAGAGGCCAAACACAATCGTGAACGCTCGTGTGTTTTCTATTATCAGGTCGGTGTAAAAAAACTCCGCAAAGGGTTATAATCATATTTTTATTCAACATACGCAAATAACCAATTTATTTGTGAAATGGAGGCATTCTTCTTTTTGATATGAAAAGTACTATATAAATTTTTACAATTAAAGAAAATTTGAGCCCTTAGCATCGGGTTTCTAATTTAGAAAATCAACATTGGTTTAGCAAATGGATTAAGCTAGATACAATACAACCATAATCTCCTTAAATAGATTGTTTTAAGAAATTAGTTCTGGTTTCGATTAAGGACACCCCAATCTCAACGGGAAAAAAAATCAACCAGATAATGTAGAATAAAGTTAAACATGAACAAATACCAATAAAAGAATATTCTGACATTGGTTGATATATTTTCATTCCACAGTGAACATTGTACAATTTTCCTATGTGTGATAGAAAGAGAAAATGAAAGAGATAAAAAGAATTCAATTTACGCATGTGCATAGAATTTTTGAGAATTTGGTGTGAAAAACTACCTACTTCAATGTATAATAAAGAAGCTACATAGAACATGGACTAGGTTGTCTGTGTCTACTCAAGATAATTTTTTAAGACCAGTCACAAGGATAAAAAGCAGCCAGGATGCGAAAACAATTTTGTGTTATGGTCAATCCCAAGTGCAATGTTAACGACACAGTGACTTCAAGCAGAATATAGTGGTGACGAAGTTCCAAAAAATGATTATATTGGATAAAGTAATCAATCAGAGTGAGTAAGGACACTTAACAAATCCAAACCAAATATATCTTTCGGCTATGTATATCGAATAGTGTGTATCCGCCTTGGATATGTGTAAGCAAGGAACCATTTGATCGTGATTATTATCATTATACCTATTTAAGAGTAATCACTCAACTAGAGGTGTTTAAGCATAATTAGAAAGAGTATTACACAATTGATAATCAGAATGTAATAAATCTATAAACTTTAGATCCAACAATGTTAGTATAAAATGGGATGAATTTTCCACGTAAAAGGACTACTTCACTCTTAAATATTTACTATATATCATTAATAGTTTTAAGTTGAATAGTCACTTGAGTGAGCCTTAAAGTGTCTTTACAAGATATCCTTATCCTCCTGGCTCTTTTAGACATTCATGCACCTAAGACCTAGAAAAGAACTAAAAGCAACAGACCCAGTATTCGATCCATTTATGACAAAAATAATTAGTATGTTGAAAGCATCGATCATGCGAAGACACCCCGTTGCCAACCCCGCAACTTGAGAGTAGTTACGAATTGAATTAAGATTGATTGGAGCAGTTGCGAGACTGAGTGTAAAATGATCTTTCCGTGTTACTTCCACTGGATGAGAATGTTCTTCTCCAATTTCCACAATCAGAAACACTACCACAAGCTTCACTAGATAATCTCCAAGAGATTTCAAAAGACAAGGTAATTGTACCTATACCTCTAGAATGCCAGAGTTCAAGCTAAAAAATTAACCAAAGGAAAACCAGGCATACCGTGTGTATGCCAAATGCAGCCACCAAGAAAACCAGAGGATGAGCTTCATGATCATGATCATCGTCGTTGATGTGTGATTGGTAGAACTCAGTTTGTGTGAAAAAAGCATTAGCTACAAAGAAGCTTAACTGACTTAAACAAAAATAAAGTATTCGCTTTGGTGTGACCAAAGGATACATATTTTGACTAAACCCTATATATATGGAAAAGGATTGAAGTTGAAGCATTATGATGACCACTCTTACTGCACCAGTGGCTCAAAGCTTGGCTCAGACTCACTTTTTTGCTGCTACTTGGTGAATTGTTCGGAGGAGGAATGATTGCAGTTGTAAGCGCATTACTAAATTTGTTTGACCTTTAAATATACTAATAATTTGGTGCTTAAAGTACTGGACTTAATGTGAAAATGATATTGAAATTATATTATTACCTTCTACTCATATCTTTTGAAGTTTTACTTTTTTCAAAACAATTGATATTTTAAAATTTCAAAATTTAATTAATGTATTTTTTAATATACCATTATTTAATAGGCACTACTAGTGATGCAAATTAAAATATTAAATAAGAATATTTTAGTCGAAATACACCAATTTTTAATGTCATTAAATATTTTTTAATGTATGTGCAATAATTTTAAACATTAAAAGATATGAAAAAGAGACGATACTTATGATAAATTAATTCACCTACCTGATTTATAATAATTGATTGAACTAATTTATTGTAATATTTATGAACTTGTAATTTCGAAATTATAAGAATTAAATTATCAGTAAATACATGGTTAATGCACTAGATAAACTATTTATCCATGATATTCGATATTTTTCAGTACTTTCTGTTTTTCCTTCTGCTGGTTAAAAATTGGAAGTGCTGGAGCCCCATCTGTCCCTGTCGCTCGCCGCCCCCTGGTAGTGTCTCTGTCAGCACATGCCTTTTAATTAGTGCAATGCAATGAATTGGGCACATTTAAATATTTGCAGCCTTTTTCCACCAAAACCTAAAAAGGATTGTCAGCTTTATTTAATGACCAATATTGCATCAACATCGTAGCATAGCATAGCAGCGTAAACGCAATCGAATCTGCATTCTCCACTCATTCATTTCTTCACCTGCACCCACCAAACCAAACCACACGCTAGAGTGAGTCAAGTTCAGAGTTCAGACCCCTTCATTTCCCCTAAGCGAAAAAAAGTCTTCTCCAACATGACAAGGCCAAAGATTTATCTCTTCGGTGATTCCATCACTGAAGAATCTTTCTCAGTTGGTGGATGGGGTGCTTCTCTCGCCCACCATTTCTCTCGCACGGTATTAATTCCCTGTAGCTTTAACCAACCACGTTAATTTCCATGTGTGTTTTGTTTTTGTTTTCGTCGACAATTTTAAGGTAAAGTTTACGTTTTTTGCAAATGGGGTTGTTGGTCTCAGGCTGATGTGGTGCTAAGAGGTTACAGCGGGTACAACACACGGTGGGCGTTGAAGGTGTTGAAGAGGGTTTTCCCTGGGTCACATGGCGGTGACGGTGGAACCGGAACAGCACCAATTGCTTTGACTGTTTTCTTTGGGGCCAACGACGCTTGTGTTCCAGATAGATGTTCTGCTTTTCAACATGTGCCTCTCCATGAATACAAGCAGAATCTTAACTCCATTGTTTCCTTCTTCAAGGTAAATTAGTCTCTGTTGCTTGCAGCAAGTGTTTATCTAGATTGAAATGATTAGGCAAAAGTTGTAGTTGTAGGGTGTTAAAACCCGGAAAAGGGTCGGTCACTGACACAGTGACACTACTGTTTTTAATTAAGTGACGTGAAAAGCTTTTTTTTATATATATATTTTTTGACTCTTGTGGAGTTGATAAGCGTGCTTTGGTTGCGTATATTGCATGTCACGAAAGGGTTAATTATTTGTCATTTGGTGGGGTCGAGTGTTATGATGATTTTCTAGGTCAAATATGGTTGTGGGGTTTCATGAATTGAATGGGGAGAATTGAAAATTGAGATTTCAGAGGTGGGTTCAGCTAACACACTTGCGTGGCCGTGGGCATGGGAAGTGTGGTTGTCGTTGTTTGCCACTTGACCATTATGATACGCTGTCATAAGGGACCCTAATTCTTCTTTGCTTTATTTATTGGAGTGGGAGTTTGCACGAGATGTTTGTGTAAAGTTTGCACCTTTTTAATTGGTTTTCTTTTGGGGAAACTGGGAAGGGTTAGTTGGAGGGAGCCTACCGTTGTTTTCACGACCTAAACTCTTTTTGTGTCTTTTCTTTGGCTCCCATGCAATTATATTATTCGGTTTGGTCGACCATGAGCTGTTTGGTAGGAATGTTAGCGTGATATGGGAAGACCCACATTTAGGACCAGAGAATTGGTGCCTCTCGTTAAGGACTAAGACATCATTTTTCCATGTTACAGGATTAATTATTACGTGTTTATGCTCTTGATTAATCTTTATTTGATATGTAATTGAATTTTTAATTTATAAAAAAAATAATTATAAGTTATATAAAATAGATTGAAACCATGAACATACAGCAATTTCTCCTTCTTACAGACTAAAGGCATCATCTGCCCCACATTCGAGAAGGACGGTTATTGCTCCTTGAAAGGCCCACGGGTCTAATGAATGCTTACGTGTATTACATCAAGTATTTTAGTTAAATGGGAAGATACATATGTATAATGAATGTATGGACTATATTCATCGGCAAAAGTTTGAAAGGATGTTGTAGAGAAAAGTAGATGCTACTAGTTTGTTATGGATCGAGTACAAGTAATAAGAATTTAATTCCCAGTGTGATAAGATGTGTAGATGTGTAAAGTAATAAACTGAGGATGGATTTGTCCTTGCATTGAAATTTAATAAGTTTATAAGGGATATTTCAAGTGTGAAAATGCCTTTTTTTTTTAAAAAAAAAAACTTTATATTCACTTTCTCTTTTGTAGGAACTAAATCTAAGTTGTAAATACCTTGTATCATAAAAAATATTTATAAATTCACGTAAAGTGTAAGAAATACATAAATTTATAAATAAAATATCTAAGAAAAATTAAAAGTATAAGACATGCATACGTAATAATTTATTCAAGAAGAACATAACAAATAAAAATTAAAAGAAAATTTAAATTGTTAAAAACTCGGTCCTAATCTAATATAACTAGTGTTTTTAATCACATAGTTGATTGACAGAAATAAATCTCAGTTGTTTTTTAGGAAAAATAAATCTAGTTAAGGGGGGGCATTCTAATTATTTTAGATATGTAGTTTGAGAACATTTAATCTCTTTGTCGTTTAGATGATCCAGGCATTCAGCCATCTTGTGTATAGCAAAGCTCAAGAGCAAGTTATCTCTTTGTTCACGAAACCAACGTTGGACGCTGTGCTTTGATGTTTATGAAACGCTGCTATATATCTTCTGGGCTTTACTGGATCGAGCAAATAGCATATGGAAGATCTCTGTTACATTTTCTCTATTTGTCTGATTCCAATCAATGCACTTCCATTTTATCCATTATTTGCACTTGGGATAAAAGTTTTCAAGAAAGGCTCTCCCTTATTACACCAAAATAAAAGAAGCCTTTCCTCACTTTTTCTACATTATATATAACTTTTTCTGGACCAGGTATAGATTAGAATCAGCTTGTACCTTTCAACATTTGAAAAATGAATTCGTGTATGTTTTGGTTCTATGGTCGAAAGTATGATATGATTTTTGTAAAGATACAGATAAAAATTAGTTTTTCCTTAAACCAAGAGTAGATAATTAATTAGTAATAAAAAGTAGTTTTTGTATTGGATTGGAAATTATACATTAAAATTTCTTTAAGATAAAAACATTTAAACATAAATTACTTATTTTTAAATTAATTTTATTCGAAATCAATATTATAAACGTCCTTCCAAATACGCACAGAAATGAAAGCAGTGCTTGATGCTTCTATGCCTTCAATATTTTACATTCCTGAGAATTAACCATTCTGATAATAATTTTATAAAATTTGTATTAAAAATGAGAATATGATATTCTTAAGCCCACATTCTTGAGGAATCTTTCTTGAAATCTTGAAACAAATGCCTCTTTGCAGTGGAGGATTTTTTTTCTTTTTAAAGAAAATCAAATCAATGTATTTATTTCAATTGTAGTTTTCTTGAATAGATGTTAAAATTAAATATTGCAAGTTTTCCATTGAAATGC
Source organism: Glycine tomentella (assembly GCA_007407185.1). Classification (NCBI taxonomy): domain Eukaryota; kingdom Viridiplantae; phylum Streptophyta; class Magnoliopsida; order Fabales; family Fabaceae; genus Glycine; species Glycine tomentella. The sequence continues at coordinate 491,469 of PYAF01002798.1, forward strand.
AGATGCGATGGCCCACAACTCTTGTTCTCCTTATAACACCTCCTCCAATAGATGGGGATGCACGTTGTAGGTACAGTTTTATTGGCCCTTTGTTCCTAATATTGTCACTTCTTTTATTAGATTTTCTCAGTTTATATGATTTAAATAGATATACAATACAATAGAGGCTCAACTCGATCGAATGAGTTAATTTCTATAAATCTTTTGCAGATATCCGTATGTAGAAAATCCACAGGGTCTTCCTGAAAGGACAAATGAAGCTGCTGGTGAGTATGCTAGAGCATGCATTGCTGTGGCAGGAGAATGTGGAATCCCTGTGGTTGATCTCTGGACCAAAATGCAACAGTACCCTGACTGGAAAAAAGATTATCTACGGTCTCACAAAACTTTTACCTTTATATATTTTCACTTGCATCGTAGATACTTTTGCATCTTAAATTCTTAATTTATATCTTGCACTTATATTGACAATAGTTTATAGTTACCACTTAAATTTAAAATGCTGACAAACATGATGGCTTTGTCTTGTAATACAACTGAATGTGTTTTGAACTGTGTCGTGTTATATCGTACCATAATTTTACGAGAGTATTGAGGTTTTCATTGCTGAATTGGTTTTTCAAGTTTATGCCATAACTGCCAATTTCGTAGAGTTTGCATTGGAAGAATGTCATTCTTTGATGGGTATGGTTCGATTAAAAATTCAAAGACTACTGAACTTAAAATTTAGCTACCTTATGATGGTACAAACAATGTGATTTGATTTTTCCTACAACTTAGTTTGTATAGTGTGGATAATTAGTGCCTACACGGATTTCTCTATATGCAATTGCCTTTCTTGCTTTCTACAATTATGAATTGAAGAGTGTGTCACATATGAAAATTTAGAAATTGGCTGCTTTGATAGAAAAAAGAGCCAAAATGGAATGAGTTTGAGTATCCATTTTGATTATATATTTGGTTTTTATATGAATTTATGATTTTGATAGCTTTAATGCAGTGATGGTTTGCATCTTACTCAAAACGGCAATCAAGTTGTTTTTGAGGAAGTAATCACAAAGCTAAGAGAAGAAGGCTTGAGTCTAGAATCTATACCAGTAGATCTCCCACTTATTGCTGATATTGACCCTAATGACCCGCTGAAGTCATTTCTGTAGTAATAGAATGATACATTACAAAAGGGGTGCCTTTTCTTGGGACTATTGATCTTTTGTCGTTATGGAAAGATATGTTAATACAGTATATTACCCCATAGTATTTGGATCTTCCTTTTATTGTAGCTATTCTCTGTAGAAAACAATGTGTTGGGTAATGTCTATTATTGGCCTGTCAAATGCTATTTCTGTAAAGGAGTTTTTGATTTTCTTCTTTGCTTGAATGTGAATGAACCAATATGAAGCGTTTGTACATAGAATGCTAGATACATATTCTATGGCCTCAGAATTCACATGAAATAGAGCCATTTGGATATAGCATGGATACAATAGTGGAGTACGTACATGGCAGGATATCTGAATTTTCTGGTTGAAGTTTAGCTAATTGAGGTCAAACGAGTCCTCAGCATGTCAGCATCACCTGGAATTTGTAATACGACAAAAAGAAAACCGTCTAAATTAAGTTTGTTGCTAGAAGAAAGTATTATGTGTTTAGATACACTTCAATAGCTTGCAGATAAAAAAATCAATTCAATAACAACCAAAAACAGACTGGCATCCTTCCATATTGAGCTTATGTGAATGTTGATTTCATAAACTTCAATTTCATGAGTTTACTAGTAGTCTTGGATAACAATACTTAAAGCAAAAACGTTTACCGCTTATTCATTTTTAATTAAAAATAAAAAAAATGTGCATTTATAAAAGGTGATGGTAATTGATAATTTTTTAAAAATTAAAACTTTTAATATTTTATTTATAAATAAAAAGAAAGTTGAACAAAATTACATCATCACATGTTTATGGAGATGGCCACATTTATTTGTAAAAGAGAGTACATTTTAAGGAATAATTAGAATAAAACTAAATTTTAAGTATCTACAATTGCGAAGTAAAGTTTAAGGAGTAATAATTTTCCTTAGTGAAATATATATGTCTGAAGACTTGGAGAAATACTGATAAAACTGACAGTTATATATATATATATTAATGTCATGTTACATACAATAAGTTTTTTTTTTTTTTTTACAGCGTTACATACAATGATATGTTAGAATTGAGGTTCACCCATAAGCTTAGATTGTAAAAACAATTATTTTTTTATTATTGTTTTTTTGTGCAAATTGTTTCTTACTATTTAACTAGTCCTTGAATGTCATTATATCTTTGTAAGAGTTATATACCAAATAAGACTTTAGCAATTATAGGAAAAAATCAAGCTTGCGTCTATAAGAGTATCTTTAATACTAGATTTTGAATAAAAATCTAATCTTCACTGGATCTCCCAATAAAAGAAGTGAAGAGATCTCTAACATGGAGAATGGATTCTTGTACAAGATCCCTCAAGATCTGCATATTGTTCAAAAAAGAATAAATTTTCTCTCTCTTCCTATGTAGTACTATAAGATTCACCAAAAAGTAATCTAAAATCTCAATTTAAGATCTACCACTAAAAATACTTTTAAAGAATGAGAATTAACTCTTACCATTATTACCATTCAAAATTGACAGTCATTTGGACTGTACTTGGGACTTGCTAATTATCACAATTAAATACATGCATTGTCAAAAGAGAAGGCAAATTGGCATATAAAGGCACATTGATTAGTATAAGACAGATTAAAGAATGAATGCATATAAAGCCAACCATCCAAATATCATGCATGCTCATGCATCATGCAATCATCATTCTTATTGTTTAGACGACAAATAACTGATGTGCCAAACTAACGTGGTTTCCACATATCATCATCCATCGCTATGCTACACACGGTTGCAAAGAACGTTTTGCATGACTTAAATAATTTTCTTGCGTTTTCCTCCAGTAACGGAGCCGTCAGGTACTTCGATGACTCGGTGAATACTAGGACTGAGAGTCGCGACACAACTGCATCACCAATTCGTCTGCTCTAAAGGCAAATCTATGTTGTATTTTTCGTTTCCACAAATAGTAGATTGCATAATTTGAACAAGCATTCTCTTCTTCCATGCTATTGGTTCATGCTGACCCCTGCATACTTGAAAAAGTTGCTATACTTTTGTCATTTGTGAGGCTATCTAACTTTCCAAACATGCCTTCGGACATTATCAAAAAAGCTTGCAGTGGTGGCGGATCTAGGACCTAGATCAATGGAGATAATTTATTAAAAAATAAAAATAAATAATTATCATTATTATATGAGATAATTCAGTTCAAACATAAAAATAAGAGGTACAAAATATAAAATTTTAAGATAAATATTTACATTTTATTAAAATAAGATGGTGCATTTACTTACTCACATATATGAATTAATAAAGAGGTTCAAATACATAAAATTAGGAAGTTCAAAATATAATATTTTAGAATAGATACTAATGATTTTATTAAAATGAGGAAGTGTATTTGTGCACCCTCACTCCACATAACTCGGTCGGTGCGTATCGGGATAACGTGAAACATTATTATAAATCAAGAAGAACAGACGTCTGCACTTTTTTTTATTTCTTTTTTTTTTTTTTGGATAAGCACAAGATACCATTCTATAACCCTTTCTATAACCCTCTCTTTGAAATGACTGAAGGAGAGTTGAACGGATACCTACGAAAGGAAAAAAATAAAAGCAGAGTTAAACCTTTCGGCTCTTTGGTGATTAATGGTAGTATTGCTTTGTAAAAGAAACAAGTATAACAAAGCAAGTGACGCTAGTTCTTTTTTAGGCCATCTCCAACGAAATGCTTATCACCTATGTCCAATTTCATTTGCTTTATAAGCACCAGTGCTTAATAAGATAGTGCCATTGCCTCATTGGAGCTTGCACTTATTTTGCACCTCTCAAGTACAAGTTGCTTAAATAAGCATGGGTTGTATAATTTTTTCCAATAATATTAAAAAAAACTTATAAAAAATGTGAGTTTATTCGAGCGATTCATTTAGTAGAATCTTTAAAGTTGTTGAGTTAGAAAGAATAGTTAATTAAGTTTTTTTTTAAAAAAAAGTGATGTGTAATAATAAGACTCATTTAAGATGAGTAAAAAAAGAAAAGAGATATAGTCAAAATATCAATTTATTCCTAGTTTTATGTATTATTTTATGAGAAAAAAAGATTACACACATTATAAAAAATTTTATACCATTATCTAATCACAATTCATCATGTATGTTAAATTTATTAATTTTTATGATAATTATTTTAAAAATTATATTGATGATGAATTATAATTGAAAAAAAATGTAAACGTGTTTTGTGTACGATCATTAAACTTCTCTTATTAGGAATATTTTGGCCATTTTATATACATATATTTTTTTTAATTTTTTTACCCAATTAAACAAGAGGAAAGAAAATGTTTATCTTTTTTTTTCTCCTACCGAATAATTTAAAAATTATTTGATCACCGTTTACTCTTTTGCTTCATTTCGTTTTTCTTATTACTAGTAGATTTTGCATAACTGTAGTTGTCTTTTCATACTAACAAGTAATTGATAACTAGTGGTATATCAACAAGACTTCACATAGTGTTTCATTATGTTGCTTGAGTATATAAATCTAGTCTAAATAAAGAGAACTTGTGTGTTTGTTGGTTAGAATTGAATCTCTTGAAATTCCAACATCATTGATAATTGATAAGTTAAATACGAAAAACTTGTTTAGAGTTGTCTATTGAACCATTTCTTGGTTACGTGAAACATAATGAAAAAATTGATTGTCAAAGACTCAGAGTTGTAACAACTACATCAAATTTATCATAAGGAAAATGGTGCATCTTTGAATTTGACATCAATTATAAGAATCAATATTAAGATTATAGTATAGGTAAAAACTTTCTAATTGTTGAATTTTGTCAACTTCGGCCAGAGTGAGTGAATGCTGTAGGTGGGTGGTGTGTTACTGTCTTTGCAGCATGCTCCACGTCGTGCCATCTTCTCACAGCACCAATCATGCCATGCCTATGTATGTTATATATGTCTCTGGGTTTGGTGTGAGACAGTGTCTCCTCAAAGCTCAGAACACAACAATAAAAGAAACTTAAACAACAATGGAACATAGTTACATTCGCCTCTGATTGGGGAGTTTCTGCGTTTGGAAAAAGGGGTTTTGCCGTACCAACAGAGTGTTGGTGGGGTCGCTAGAGAGTGCTTTCACGTGAAGGATGAGTGCTTGGACAACTTCAAGAGCTTCTTGTTGGACCAATCTGGCTTGAACTTCACCGTTTTTGAGGCTCTTGGTGCCTACATTTGGAGGGCTAAGTAAGTCTCACTCACTATGATTAAAATTAACTTTCAAGAGTTTACTGCATGAGATCATCTCAGTTACACTTACACATTATCCATCAGAACATATATTTTGGTATCAAGAGTTCATTCTTGGTATAACATTAACAGGTCCTAAGTCAATCTCTTAAGAGCAAATAATGTTCTTTCTAGTATTAGGATAAGTTGGTTGTTAGTTTATTCAAGTACTATTAGAAATTGTACAATTATGCTAAGTAGTCTTTACATATTAAAAAAACAAAATCTTCAGATTGGTCTCTAAATTTTAGAGACATACAATCAATTCTGGACTGAAGTATTGAATATTAAATATTTG
>PYAF01002798.1:497293-515383 GCA_007407185.1 Glycine tomentella
ACCCTCTTGGTCTTAATTAGACAGTTTCCTCTTATTTTGTCAAAAAAAAAAAAAAAAGCGAAAAAAATAAAGTAAGGTACATGTTAGATGTCACGATTGTAATTAAAGGCGTAGATACAGTAAAGTTTTTCATCCCTTACATTTTGTTTGAAACTAATGTTTCGCTAAATTTGTCCCTTAAAATACAATGAAGAGAATAATAATCTATTCAATTACCTGTGGAGAATTGCGAATCGGTATTAGAATTTTATATTTTCATGATGATATGAGCATTGTTTGTCTCCAATGAATGATTTATCATGTTATTTGCCAAGACAGGGTCAAGGCCTTGGGAATCCAGGCTCATGAAAAGGTCAAGTTTGCATACTCAATTGACATACGGAGACTGGTAAAGCCACCACTGCCTGGTGGATATTGGGGCAATGGTTGTGTGCCAATGTATGTTCAGCTTAGTGCCAAAGATTTGATTGAGAAACCCATTTGGGAAATCGCAGAGCTAATAAAATAGAGTAAAAGCAATGTTACTGATGAGCATCGATTATCAGGAGCTGCATATCGCTGATGGAATCACCGCGGGAAAAGAGGTTAGTGGATTCACGGATTGGAGGCATTTGGGCCATTCAACTGTGGACTTTGGGTGGGGAGGCCCAGTTACTGTTTTGCCCCTTGGAAGGAACTTACTTGGGAGTGTTGAACCTTGCTTCTTTTTGCCTTATTCAACAGCCCACTGCAGAGAAAAAAGAGGGGTTCAAGGTTTTGATGACTTTGAGAGAGGCTGCGTTGCCTGCTTCTTTCAGAGAAGACATGAAAGTGTTTTGCAATGGCCAAGAGCATATAGATATATGGCTTGAGCCATTGATTTGATGTAAACAAGTGAAGATGTTAGATTTTGCCACTGAATATTAGAATTCCATTCATAATCAAATAGTTTGTTGTTACAAAACATTCTTACTTTCCTTAATTTATTATTGATTTAAGTATCAGAAAATTTGCGTGTGTTTAAAACCTTTATCCTCAATTACAAGCATAAGTTTCTCATGGATTTAAAATGAAGGAAAGTATAAGTGAAGGCATTGAATCTCAAAGAAAAAAAAGAAGAAAATTCATTTTACAAATGATGAAAGAAATGTGAGATATCCTTAAAATAATGCTACAATTTTTAACATTAATCTCATATTTTCTTCTTCAAATGTGAGTATATGATTGGAGAACATAAACCTTTTGTCTCGTGTAGATGTAAGCTATCCCTTGCATCTTGCATTTTCACCATTTGAATTCTAGTTTTACTGCCTTAGGCTCAATGGATTTGAGTTAAAAAAGTTATTTTTCTTTTTTTCTTTATTTATAAGATTTTTTTAATTAATTCACATCTTTTAAAAAAAATAATTAATTTAGTTCATCGCATTAAATTTATAAATTATTTATATTATCATTCTAAAATTATCTTTTTCTTATGTCTTTATTCACTTAATTATTTTTTATTAATATTTAAAAATAATAATTAAATAAAGATGCTTAACTTCGCACAACATAAGGATGAGCACATTTTAAGAAAGAACATAATATATAAAAATAATAATTAATACACTTAAAAATTTAAAAAAAAAGAGTCTTATTATATAAAAGAATGAACAATTTTTTTAAAATTTATAATTAAGAATGAAGAGAATAAAAAATTAAGAAAATCACTTAATTCAAGTATTTATGTGACAAGAATAATTAGTGTAACGATCACATAACCTATATTTATTTTTAATAGAGACTATTTAATATTAACAAAAAAATTATATACCCTTTTAGTCTTAAAAGCTTAATTAGGAGAATGTGAAGAAGTTGATCAATATTTTTAGTTTTAAAAACAAAGATGTATGTAAGGATACATGGTCAAATAAAAAGGATATGGTATTTTTTTATAAAAAAAATAAAAACTTTAAGGAACTATTAATTGAGTTATTTTTTCAAGTAAAAGAAGAAGAGAAGAGAGAGACAGAAGAATGAAATCTATCTATCTTCTTATCCGAAGCCTGGGAGGCCAATAAGAAGCACGCCAGCTGCTATGAATGGTGAATAAAAGACAAAAGAAACAAATTGATACATAGCGCACACTCCCTCTTCTCTTCTACGGTTATGGCGTCCACGTTGGGCACTTCTTCAATTGCGCTTCTTCCTTCGCGCTGCATCTCTTCTTTTTCTTCCAAGTCTTCCATTCACACTCTCTCTCTTACTTCAGGTACATTGCTTGCAAAGTATATGTTTTTCTCTCTCTTTTTGCCTTTAATATCTTGTTTTGGAGGTGTGCAGCAGACCTCATTTCATATATATTATTTCTGTGCTAAAGTTGTGATTATATTTTGCCTTGGGGGGTTTGTAGCTGGAAATGGAAGGTGGGTACTTGTGGGCATTATGTAATAGTTTGAACATAGAATCTTAGTTGAGTGGTTGTGACATTGCAGGGCAGAGCTATGGGCGGAAATTTTATGGAGGAATTGGAATCCATGGCATCAAGGGAAGGTCTCAGCTCTCAGTTGCCAATGTTGCCACTGAAGTTAACTCTGTCGAACAGGTAGGTAGGATATTGGATTTTTGAGGTCTAGATGTTCTTTCAGTGTCTTTGCCTGTGTTTTGAATTGCATTGGGTGGAGATACTAGGTGCACTCCTAGTGAATTTTTAACAAATTATGGGTAGAAGGCATTTTTTAATAAACATGCACGGTCAGTATAAAGGTTTTACATTATCAATTAAGCAGAAATCATTTTTTATGACCTTTAAGATAATTGTTAATAAAATTTAACAAACTTACCATATAAGGTTACCTTTCATGATTGGATTGGATAACAATGTAAAACACTTTTACATTGGTAGTGCATACATTATTTATTCATTTTTCTTTTCCCTTTAAACATAGATGGTTTCTGTTAACATTCACGTGCACATTTAGAGTGTAGTTGATTGGGGGAAATAGCAAGGCAAAAAGTAGAGGAATGAAAATAGAGTCTGGATATTTTTGTCATGCATTATTTTCGTTCAAAATTAGTGCTAGATTTCTTAGAAATTAAGGATTGGGGAGCAGGCCTTTGCGTTTTGATTCTCTGTGTGCGCCTATGTGTTAGAATCTAACCCTGTAAACTTTTCATATACAGGCCCAGAGTATTGCTTCTAAAGAAAGCCAGAGGCCAGTATACCCATTTTCTGCCATAGTTGGACAAGATGAGATGAAGCTTTGTCTTCTCCTTAATGTGATTGATCCTAAGATTGGAGGTGTAATGATCATGGGGGATAGGGGCACAGGGAAATCTACAACGGTCAGGTCATTGGTTGATTTACTTCCTGAAATCAAGGTTGTTGCTGGTGACCCTTATAACTCCGACCCACAAGATCCAGAATTCATGGGTGTTGAAGTCAGAGAGCGTGTACTTCAAGGAGAGGAACTTTCTGTTGTCTTGACCAAAATTAACATGGTTGATTTGCCATTGGGAGCTACAGAAGATAGAGTGTGTGGAACAATTGACATTGAGAAAGCCCTGACTGAGGGTGTCAAGGCATTTGAGCCTGGACTACTGGCTAAAGCTAATAGGGGGATCCTATATGTTGATGAAGTTAATCTTTTGGATGATCACTTGGTGGATGTGTTGTTGGATTCTGCTGCATCAGGATGGAACACAGTGGAGAGAGAGGGAATTTCTATCTCACATCCTGCACGGTTTATCCTAATTGGCTCGGGCAACCCTGAAGAAGGTGAGCTCCGGCCACAGCTGCTGGATAGGTTTGGAATGCATGCTCAAGTGGGAACTGTTAGGGATGCGGAGCTCAGAGTGAAGATTGTGGAGGAGAGAGGTCGATTTGACAAAAATCCAAAGGAATTCCGAGATTCTTACAAAGCCGAGCAAGAGAAGCTCCAACAACAAATTACATCAGCGAGGAGTGTTCTTTCTTCTGTTCAAATTGATCAAGATCTCAAGGTGAAAATCTCCAAGGTGTGTGCTGAGTTGAATGTAGATGGATTAAGAGGAGACATAGTAACAAATAGAGCTGCAAAAGCTCTTGCTGCTCTGAAGGGAAGAGACAAAGTAAGTGCAGAGGATATTGCTACTGTCATCCCGAACTGCTTGAGACACCGTCTTAGAAAGGATCCCTTGGAGTCTATAGACTCAGGTTTACTTGTCAGTGAGAAATTTTATGAGGTATTCAGCTGAGGATCTTAGATGTAACACGGTCTGTATGCTGTGGTATTCCATGAGTATAATGCTACTTCCTTATTTACATTTTACCTTTTCTGTGGGGATTTTCATTGTCCTTAAACATTAGTAAGATTCATGAGTTCCTTCTAGTCTTCTACACAGGAAATTCCAAGCATTTAACGTGCAAGATTCATTCTCTAATTTCTTCTGTTATTGGTAGCCTTTTCATAAGCTTGGGATGTTGAGACTGTGATTCTTGTATTAGCATAAATTTGAAGGAAAAAAAAAACTTACTAGTTTGTTAAAATCTTTTAGTTAATCACACCACAACTTTTTTCTACTTGAATCAATTAACAAACGGTTGTGACTCAATCAGCATTTCCCGCTGACATCAAGAAGGTTAATTATTAGAAAAAAAACATAGCAAAGTACGCTCCAAGAATATATGTTGTTAGTGGAACCCCATTTTTGTTAACATTCTCGTGGCCATTATTATTCCTGTGTCAAGCAGCGCTTCATATATACGTAATACGTATCGACTGAATCTTCAGATCTCTCAATTTATCTCTCCAATTCTTTAATAGTAGTATGTTTGTTTGCTTGTCATGTCCTTTCAGATGTACATCACTCGGAAGCTAACATGAAAAGCTTCTGCATTTATGTTATTGCTAGACGTGGCTTTGCTGAATGAAGCAAGTATAAAATGGGTTTCCAAAGACACTCTAACCGCATGTTTGGATTCTATTAGCAAAAACTTTACACCATCCAGCAGAAATAACTCATGGTAGCTTCTGTCTTTCTCTGATTTTGACGCAATTTTCTTAAAATATGAATGTTATTAACAATTTCCAAACACACTAAATGTGTTATTGTTAATATTCATTCCTTCTAATGAAGATCCCATTGGATCTAACGTAAGCAAATATATGCTTCATTGATAAAAAATGCAGCTTCATGTGTCAAATTATTATACAATGTTAAAAGACAAAATCATTATTTGGAATTACTCCTTGTATTATCATATGTCATTTTGAGTCATTCCTCCCCATATTATAGGCCTCTGCTCTAGAAAAGCAGGTGGCCGCTGAAGTAAAAGAGTAGCCGCCCGAATTAAGATTGCAGCAGTTATAGCCCATATCACATACTTCTTATTCCCATCTTCATAATCAAAATAATGTACAAGATGCTTCTCCCCCATCCACTCACTTTCCTTGGCTCTTCTGTTATCATTCTGCATTCAAACCATAATATCAGAAATTACGGTTCATTTGTCAAAAAAATAAGCGAGAACAGGAACAGTAGCATAAACCTTGAGGAACATCTCCAATGGAACATCAAATATTTCTTCAACTTCAGCTGAATTTAAAACAGGTGAAAATGCATCCTTGTCGGACAGTACTCCAACCACAGGTATTATTGTAACACCATACTGCATTTAAAAACCACTTTGTCAGGGTATTGAGTTATGCATATATTTAAATATTCGCATTGAATCATCAAAGAAAATAATAGACTGAAATTAAATAGAATGTAAAATTGCACTACTAACAGATGAACTTGAGCCTGGGTAATATGTGCCTTAATAGTTAATGAGTGTCAAAACAACCTAAATTTTTATGACTTAAATATGTTTTTTTATCTCTAATAATATAAAAACAATTTTATTTTTAGTCCTTGACACCTTTTTTTTAGTTCTTGATAAATTAACAAATTTTGTGTTTGTTCTTTGATAAACCTTTTTTCATTTGTTGTTAGTCGGGACTAAAACAAAATTTGCTAAATTGTCAAGGAACAAACACAAAATTTGTTAGTTTATCATGGATTAAAACAAAATTATTGTTTCATTAACTCAATGCAAATAAAAAATTTATTAGGAAGCAAACGCAAAAATTAGATATTTAATAGGAATAAAAACATATTTAAACCCATTCCTATATTTTTACACACACGAGTCAGTCAGGAGAAGAAAATAAAATGAATCAAGAATGTAAAATTGAATTAAACTTCTCATACTACAACCAACTTATGCACCTCAACCTTTTCAGAAGCTACCTCATCCAATTTCTCCATAAGCACAGACCAACCGAACAAAACTCTGCGTTCTTGTTTTAGGAGAGTCTTAATATTAGAGCTTTGTAATTGAAAATCTCTCATAAGCTTTAACTTAAATACTATAAAGACAGTGAGATACTGGAAAGATAGGAAAATACTAGCATACTCTAAAATTGCTGAACATAACTTATGTGATTAAGAATCCTGAATTAGAACCCCAAGCCCATCAAGGTTGGAACTCGTGGGCAAGGAGGGTGGTTAATCAGCTGAGTGTGTTAACATGACAGCGCTGCCACTCGCTCAGAATATAAGAAACGGATTCGTGCAAGTGCAATTCGATTGAAATGTTTACTAATCAGTAACCTAAATGAAAGCAAATGAAGTTAAAACTAAGATGAAATTGAAAAGAGAGACAAATACCTTAGTATGAAAGGGTGGGAGAAGAGTGATAACAGAAACAAGAGAAGGGTCCAAGCCAATTTCCTCCTTAGCCTCTCTCAGTGCTGTTTGTACATCGTCGGCATCACCTTCTTCCCTCTTGCCACCTGGCAAAGCAACCTCACCTGAAATGCAACCCATTTCAGTTATTATGCTGAAATAAAAAAATAGCGAAACTTTGCATCGGAAAGAGTGAGACTTACCGGAGTGGGTTGAGAGAGAGGAAGCCCGCTGGGTGAGAAATACTCGCAGATTCCCATCGGCGCCTTGGAAGACGCAGATCAGAACTGCTGCTCTCTTCTTCGAAACGGTGAATTTTGAATTGGGTTCGTTAGAGTCAGAGGGAATGGAAGAGTGGAGATGGTGAATCAGAGCTTGTAATCTCTGTGAACTTCGTACCTCCGGCCTGTTCGAATCCATTCCCTGGTCACGCAACCTCACGTTGATGCTTGTTGGTTGTTACCAAGTACCAACTCCTTACAATTTAAAACTTTATAAATTTACTTTTTTTTATTAGTTATTCACTTAAATATGTTTTTTCTGCAGTTGGCTTCTTAATGAATTTATTTTTGTTTTTGGCTGTTAGATACTTTTTTTAGCTCATGATAAATTATAAATTTTTATGTTTGTTTTTTTATAAAAAATTTCACTTATAATTAGTTGGGATTAAAAAATATTAATTTATTAAGTAACATATAAAATTTACTAATCTGAATTAAAATAAAATATCAAAGATAAAAAAATTATTATTTTATTAGAAATTTAACGCAAAATAAAAATTTATTATAGAATAAATACAAAATTTAAGCATTTATTAGAGATCAAAACCATATTTAAACTTTAATTATTTTTTTCTTATACCTCTATTTTACAATTAAATACATAAGAATATTTTAATCTAAACATTACAATATAATATTTTATTGTATTCATTTAATTTAATGTTCTTTATATGATGACTTAACATTGTGTTGACTATATAAATAATTGTTATTTAATTGATTATTGTCTAAAAAGAATAATTTTTTCATATTTCAAAACTTAATGTAGTTTAAGTTAAGTACTTATTTTTAACAACTTTAACATTGAAAAAAAATGTTTTAAATATTTAAATTTATATGATATTACAAGATTCACAAATTTAAAATAAATAATTTATTTAAATAATCATGCATTATAAACATTATAAGTAGTCTATAAATTATTGAATATTCATCAATTTAGTCCTTACATTGATATACTTTAGTAAGACTCCCGAATTAATTTGAAATATTTTTCAATACTTAGGACTATTTAGTATAATTTTTATTACCTGAGGACTTGCTTACATAATTTGTTTACTTTACCATTTAGGGGAGAGAGAGTAATACTTTAAAAATGAAATCGATGGTTTATTTTATTCTAAATTCTAAGATACTTAATACATCTATTGGAGTAAACCAATGAAACTTACTGATGGCATTTTGTAAGTAGGAATATGAATTCCAAGTGGCTGGACACTTTTCCTTTCTTAGTACATATAAATACCTACCTACTCTTGAAATATACAATTGTGATGAATATTATTGTAGAATGAACACATGTTAAGAGCTAAAATACATTAAATGTCTAATTCAATGCATTATTACATAGTTAAATCCCGAGGAAGCTTGAATTTAGGATTCTGCTCCATGAAAGCTGGAGGTCTTTGGTACACAACTGATGCAGCCCTTATCAAGATCCCAGCAGTTAAACCCCATATAAGGAATTTTTTATGCTCGATTTCATAGTCAAACATATGTATCAGATGATTCTCTCCCATACACTGCATCTTCTTCTGACTCCGTTTTTCATCCTGATTTATATAATGACATTAGACAACTTCTAGACGAATTAATATAGAGAATGTCAGTAACACATAATAGAGAAATAAAACTAAGAGTGGACCTTAAGAAACATTTCTAAAGGTGCATCAAATAAGCTTCTACTTCACCAGGATTCAGAACAGGTTTGAATGCTTTTTTGTCATGAAGAATGCCAATGACAGGAATCACTCTCATTAGGTACTATAAAAAAGTAAAATCAATGGATTAACTTTCACTTCGGGCAACTTAATGGTTTCAATCATTATTTATTCGTCAATCAAGAAATATATAACCATTCAAGATAAAGTGATATGATGCTTCAAAATTCTACATCTTCCAGTCCATAAATGTTTCGTGAACATAAATAAAACACATAAATTTAAAACAAAATTCCTAATGTCACATAATTGGAGTGTTCAAATTTTCTTTCAGCCACTAGTCAACCAGGTTAATCAAAGTTACATTACATCAATTACTCCTACAAGTGGAGGTGTAAAAAGAACCTATACCTTAGAGAAAAATGGTTCAAGAACAGTAACAACATCGACAAGTTCAGGGTCCAACCCAATTTCCTCCATTGCCTCTCTTTTTGCAGTGTCCCCATCATCCTTATCCCCCTCCTCCGCTTTCCCGCCAGGCAAGGCCACTTCACCTGCAAAACAATGTCAACAACATGCATTACACACGATCCTCATTTCATTCCATATTGAGTCACAGTGCCTAGATATGAAGGGAAGGAAAAAATAACATTTTTTTCAAGTATGTCATTTAATCTATCCACATCTTAAAAAAGTACAAAACATTGTCACATTAATTGTCCTACATTTAAAATCTTTAAGCAAACAAGAAATGTATGAAACTGGACTGACCAGAGTAAGTGGAAAGCTTGGAAGAGCGTTTAGTGAGTATCACTCTCAGATCCCCAGCATCTCCTTCAAATATGCAGATCAAAACAGCAGCTCTCTTGTATCTATTTTTTTTCTGTGTTTTGAGCAATTGGGGTGGCTGATTCTGTGTAACTCACTTCTGAGACAACCTTATCTCCCTTCTCTTCAATGATCTGATCCAAGATGTCTTCAGGGAATGGTGGGGGCTTGTAAACGCGGAGCCTTTGCGCCAAGTCCAGGAGCCTCTGTGATCCTCCATTGCTGTTTGAAGAATCCATGAATTTGGAGAGAAAAAACTATCTTCTCACAATAGAAGCCATGAGTTGCAGTTAACTACATATCATAATACCATACTATATAGCATGCACTAATGATATTTGAACTCGTAGAAATTAATGAAAAAGGGTAGATGGTAGAATGGTACAGGTTCTATGATTGAATGGTGTGAAGGGATACCTGTTTTTGGCAACAAATATTAATGTCCTTGAAACGGAAAAAGGTGCCATATTCGGCTACGTTTTTTGGTCCTACCCCAGTCACCATCTTCTACATTCTTTATCAGTCACAAGTCACAACCAACAATGATGTGTCTCTCCAGTTTCCTGTAAAAACCATTCACAAGTTTGTTGTCTCCAATCCCAATATCACATTTATGACAAATATGCAACTGAAATTCATCAAACTAATCAGGCAACAAGGAGTTATGGCAAGTGCAATTTTTGGGCTAGAATCTATGGGTCCAAATAACTTAATTAGCTTGCCTTTTTCACCCAATGACTACTAAGGAAGATCAGAAATGGAAAAATGTTTCATGCAAAAAATTGGACAGTAACTGAAGGAATTAGAAATGCACTTAGTATTTATCCATGTAGTTAGGTTTCTGATTTCAACATCGGTCTTAAGATTATATTATTGCTCTTCTAGTTGGAAGGTTCTCTTTGGTACCGACTCACATTAAAAAGGCACAAGGGTCAGTTATGAGACGATAACGTTATTGGCAAATTCTCATGAACCCATTACATTATTTTAGTTGTAAGGCAAATGTTGAGATAAAGGTACTCGTTAAGAAACTTAAAAAAAATGTTTTTGAGAGGGAAAAAATTACATGTTCATGATCTATTTTAGGTTCACTTATGTTTTATACAATAAATATTCTCTTTTAATTTTTTAACCAATATCCTAAGATACTAATTAGTAAAATCTTAATTATAAATTTGTAATCTGAATTTACATGTAATAAAACATTTATTTGCAATGTACGATTGTATATGTGTCAGTGTTTAAACCACTAAATTTAATTGGATTCGATTTTCTTTTAAAGAAAAAACTTTGTGATTAATCAATCTCTTATCGCAGAAGCATTTGTGTAACTGTAAGAAGATTAGTTTTCGAAAGAAAAAAAAAGTGTAAGAAAACTTATGAAAATAACTTTTGATATGTTACAGCTTATTTTAACAAGCATTCCGAAATAATTTAAAAACTTATAACAAACAATTTAATTTCATTTTTTTAATTATAAAAACAACTTATATATGAGTATTTATATGATAAACAACTATTTAATAGATGCTTAATCAAATTATTTATCCAAACTGAGCCAAAACTTGTCAGTGTCATCTGCTATTTGCTTTGCCATGGGAAATGGGGGGATTCAACTCCTCTCTGATTCGTGGAGGAGTTCAATAGGAGAGAGACAGATACATGGATCTATGGGATCCTTTAGTGGGTCTTACAGATCCCATATGTTTATTTCTCATCCCATGTGTCTATTTCTCTTTTACTAGACCCTCCTATAAATTGAGAGAGTATATTTTTTTGAAATGAGCACATAACAGAAGAAAAAAAATGGAAAATTAATATAAACAAAAACAGTGGGGGGCCGGGCCTTAGGGTGGTGTTTCATTTTATAGGAAATGCAGGCTCTATTGCCCCTTTAGCTATTGCCTTATTGGCCCTATATCTCTAGTATTATTAGTCTGAGTATTGATCATTTTATCTGACAAAAAAAAGTATTGATCATTTTAATTTATTATTCTATAAAACTATCACTTTAATTTTGTAAAACACCATTTATTTTATTTTTATTATATTTTTCCTGACATTTATGATTGAAAAAATGTTTTTTACAAAGTTATGAAATAAATAAAGAATTTTGTAAGAATTAAGTAAATTGTCTGTTATTTACCATGTCAATGAAAAATCTTTTATTCAATAACAGTAAACTGTCACTTTAATTGTTTTTCAATACTATATTTGAAGTGATATAAAAATAAGAAAAAATATTTAACTGCCATATAAAAATAAGATTCTTTAAGGCAGTTGCTTCCTTCACCCCTGTAATATCTCCCTGCACCTAATTCAGAATTTAAATTTGCATTCAAGATTAGCCTTTCTAAAAGCTTAAAAAGGTGCGGGAAGCAAATATAAAGGTACAGGAAGCAGTGGCCCAACTTTAATTATGAGTTGTTCAAACTAACCCACTGGACTACGCTCAATTTGTCATCTCTAAAATTACGAAGTACTTAATATTTAAATTTGTAGTTGTTAATTTATTAAGAAATGGTAAAATTAATCATCTTTAGTTTGTTTAATTCTCTAATTTTAAATCTATTTTTTATTATTTAAACAAAATCACATATGTTTGAAAATGAATTACTTTATCCAAAAAAAAATTGAAATAAAAAAATTAAATTGCTTTATTTAAAAAATATTTTGACAATTAAAATAATTACGTTTTCATGTATTTTAAATTCTTTTAAATTTTGATTTTTTTTTCTATTTAAGCACTAAGCTTTATTCGGATAAAAAAAAGTGACTCCACCAAATAATTATAATAAATGGTCATATTGGCAGTGAACTTAATGTATTTTAGCGTAGGCTTACTTTTTGGAGATTTTTTTTAAAACTCTCAACAGAATTTGAAAAATATGTTAGTTTAAATATATAAAAAAAAGATGATTAAAACAAACATTTAAGAGTAATCAGATCCTGGTAGTTTGACAGATGATTCTATTCCCTCCTTAGTTGGACATTTAGATAGATGCAGTAAGTAGGTGATGACAATTATCAACCATAATTAATCACCTCCACCAACTCCAACTAATTAGGTACCCTTTCCACCCTCCACTATCATGTAGGAGTTGTTCTGCAATTATTTGCCATATCGTAATCATTATTGCATGTGTATTTGATCATATTTTAAAAAATAATATATACCACTTCTATAACTTTCTTAGAGAATTTCAAACAATAACCATTTCTTTAAAAAATAAATTGAACCAAACAAACATGTCATTAGCCATTTTATATAATGATTTTGTATCATAAAACCCACAATTTACATTTTGCATAGTTTGGGAGAGTTTCAAAGCATGTAAATGAAATTATTCAACTAGTTGTATTACGAGTGATTTGTCACTAAATATCTGTGCTGACTCTTGTAAAATAACAAGGTTGAAAAATAATTAAGTATTATGGTAAAAATACACACATGTATGTATTATTTTGTAACATATAATTATAAACGGAGCAAAAATACTAGCAAGTTGCACAAGCCATCTCAATATGGAAATAGTAAACCATGACGAAGTCAACAACTTGATCACATCTTGGAAATTTTCTATTGCAGCAGAGAAGGAAAAAAATAGATATATTGTTCTATCTACAATCTGTCTCTTCCTTGAATTTGAATATACAAGATTGAAAAAGATAATAAACAGAAGCATCAACAAATCACACCCACAAGCAGGCCTGTTAACACATTCTCTGCAGTGGCTTGAATTTCAGTCACGCTCATATGCACAAATTGGAAGCAATCAATAAATATATAAGTTGGCTTTTTAGTTGCCTTTTTATGGACTGTAACCAATTGAAAATCAATTTGACTCAGTTCGATTCCAGCTATCCAAAAAGGCTTGATACTTAAAAATTTTGCTCTATCTTAGACACCCATGCTGAGGACTCATTGCACTCCTTGGACCACAGTTTTCTCAGTTGTTGTATAAGACAATCTCCTAGCTTTTGAAGTGCCTTTTGTGTTGGCCGAAGGAGGAGTCCCTTTTGCATTGGCTGAAGGAGGTTTAAACGAGACGGGAGTTTTAGGTGTTGATGTGTTCTTATCCTTCTGAACTTTGCTTGGGCTTGGCTGCTTGTGTTGAGCTTTCTTCGGGGTGACGGATAAGCTAGGGATACGGCTTTCCCATGGACGAGCAGCAATCCAGCATTCCTTCCAGCTCCAACCCCAATTAGCTTTGCTAAGTTCATAATTACCTAGCAGTTGGTTCTGACTAGAGTTGGCCCTCCACTAGTATGATTCATAAGATATGTATGTGATTATCAGTAGGATCAGGTGAAATAGGATATTGAGACATTCCCAACACTAACTAACCTACCTGATGGGAAAAGGCATATGCCATGGCTCTTTCGCGCTTAACTGCTGCTTCTTCCCTGTGATGTATCCTTCCAAGGATTTCCTCCATAGTCTCAGAACCACCACACCATTCAACCTGTAATTTATGCTCTCTAGTGCTCAGAACAAGATTAACTGGATTGAGTTCAAACAAGGTTGTGTATCTAGCGAAATATTTTATCAGTATTAACTATTCAATATAGAAGATTTCAAGCACTATATCTGGAATTGATTTTTTTTATTGAGAACATGTTTTATGCATATTTCGCCATGCAATTTAACTTAAAACTACAGAGAATAGAAAACGCAGTTCCAGGCAGACTACAAAATTCCTAGAAAATTAGAAACACATCTAAAATTTCTAGCACAATATGAAAGAATCACCACTTTAAAACCAAAACCAAGGTTCAAGATAACTAAAATACAACAATTGGGTTTTCATCAAATAAATAGATACAAGTGCTGATTAGTTAGAGTGGTGGCATTGAAAAGAAATATCTTGTTTTAAATTTTAAGACTTAAACAAACTTAAAGAAAATTAGGGCAAGCTAAAGATTACCTCCAGATCATGAAGCTTTGCCTCCAGTTTTAGTTGAGATTCCAGTTTCTTCCTCCTGATCCTGTCTTCTGTTACCATACAGATTCGACGAGCTCTAATCTCAGCTTGTATCTTGCTCCATGAATGAAGGTATGCTATAGCTGTACTAGCTTGCTTTTTAACAGAGAAGCCTTCTGTTAGGATCTTCAGTTTTGTAAATCCTTTCATGCGACGTAAAGCTTTTCTAGCCTGGACAGTTTCAAAGTCAGTTGCAAAATGAACACCATCAAAGATATTAACCTGCTTGAAGTTTGAACTATTATAAATAAGCAACAAAACCTACATCTACAAATATTTATGATCAACAGCATGCATAATATACCAAGACAATAATCGAGAGTCAACACATAATACCGGGAGAAAGAAGTCACATATGATTTTTCTCCAAAGTAGTCAATTTTGTTAGTAGCCGTTTCAATAAAATTGTCGACAAGCAGAAAAGAGTCTTAAATAAAAGGTGGAATGTAAGAAAATAGACAAAGGTTTACCTATTCATGCTTGTCATGAAGAGTTACCACATCCAATTATAATCAATGAACAGGGAAAAAGTGTCAAGATGGATAGGTAAAATATCACTCTTTGCTCATAAACTATAGCAGAATCCAAAAATTCACTTTGAACATAATATCAAGAAGAATCTCCGTATTAGATGTCCTAATCTTGAGAACATATTAGTTTCATGAAATGGTGAAAAAGGGTCAATTTCACCCTTGCCATCCTAACGTATTTGTCCAAATATCACAGTTTGAACACTTAATTTAATTCATAAAATTAAGAACATTGTACATTACTTAATCACATTTAGCAATGTCCTTCCCATCATCCAATACGGTACATATATATCTTGAATGATACAACATGTGTGTGTGTGTAAACATTGTAATTTAATTCCATAGGATTATGTACACACAGCAATATTTTTTTTCCCAATAAACAAAAACTAAGCAATCATATACCCCTCTAAAATGCAATCTGAAAGCTGGCATACCAGAAATAATGGTACAATAGTACATAAACATTCACAGTGGGATAATGAAATTTAGAAACATACGTATGATTGCTAAGGACATGCTCAATAAAAAAAAGTCAGAGTAGAGCTATCCTGTACTATAAGAACCTGTATCTGGAAAATTTTCAACTCATCACACCTTATAAGCTCGGAATGCAGTCTGGATCCTTGTTGCAGCAATAGTTTCAACTGACACCCCAGCTGACACAAGGTTTTCACTTTTAATACCATGTGGTAAACCACTAGATTCTTTTCCTGGATAATTGTTTGACTTTGAAGCATTTAGTTTCTCTTGAGTTAAGATACCCTGTCGGAAAATGTGACCAGATAGAGATAGAAACATTCTCGTTACGATGGCTCTCATGCATAATAAATTCTTATACTTGGTAATATAAGGTATTGATGCAGCCTAAAATATTAACAAAGTAATTGAGTTGTTGCAAACAACATTTACAGTGTCTCATGCATCATCATTCCAAACTCAGATAAAATATTAACTTCTATCAGTCCTGTTTAAAAAATAATTACATCAGTTTAGAGTCATATTGCAGTCAGAAATCTTGAATCACCTTATAGTTTATAAAAGGTGTCTAAACTATGCTCTTCAATTTATGGCAACAGAGAAGTTGGTCATTTCAATTCTGGACAAGGACTAAGTCTGGTTTAGAGCTAACTTACTACATCTTTATCCTTTATAGAAAATGAGAACTGTAGTTATAGAAAGGCTCAGCGGTATATCATATGATTAAGAATTTCAGATAAGGGGCCACCAAAACTCAAAGATTAATTCCGTTTTTTAGGAGAATAATGAAGGTATATATGTTTAATTCAACAGATTGACATTTCTGAAATTTAATCCTTGCAAGGATTAGATAAATAAACAAAAACTGACAGAAAGTGCATTATACCTTTGCTTTCTTTGATCTGCCTTCTTTTGATTTTCTTAAGCTAATTATTGTCTTAAACCAATCACCTGTACCCATTCTTGATGCGAAGTAACTTCTTTCAAAATAACATAGCCCTGGGAGTATAGCAAACATTAACATCTCACTCTTCATCCATACAAAACAAACCCGAAGAAGAAGGTAAATGAAAGCCTTAGACAATTAGACGCTTAGACTACTTCTTCAAACATTAGTCTCTATAAAAAAATAGATGCTTGTAATTTAAAGCAGGATAAAGGAATTCTCATGTGTATGTTGTTTGTAATCAAGTCCATGTATATTATATGCCACCCATGAAAGATTATGTTACAAATATACCATAGGGTGGATCCTGTCAGCTATCACATTATGATCAGAAAAGCATACAGCGATCCAATTGGATCATAGTTTGAGACACTATAAAAAGAAAGAAGTAAATCGCACATATTGAAGCTAACTACAGTTATGAATATAGGACATACTGTTAGAGTTGATACCAAAAAGAAACTCTTTTTTGTCTTCCCGGCAATAATAACAGCCAAGTCAGCAAAACTCATAAGAGAAATAAAAACAAACGCATATTGTGATCTACCAAAACAGCACATAAAAAACATGGATCAACAACTCCACTTTTGAAAAAACAAAGAAGGAATATGCCCAAAACCAACATGCAAATGGGAATTCTCAGAATCACAAAAGGAGAAACAAGAATGCAAGTGGGGGTGAGAATGACAGACATACCAGAGAAGTTTCAAAGGAGAACTTTATTTGTTTTCCTGAACTGGCAACAAAGAAATGGGGAGGGGGGGAGGTGATATATTTAGTATAGAAGTAAAGAGGAAGAAAAGGAGAGAGAGAGAGAGAGAGAGACAACAAAAGAATAAAAGGTGGGTGTGAAATGTGGATTGCCATGGCCCAATACCAGCTTTAATTCTCTGATAACGTATAAGTTGAGTGAAAGATGGATATAAGTCCAAAAATGAAATAAATAAAAAAGGAGAAGACTTTATCTATGTGAAAGCGACAAGCGACGAATTACGAATAGATGGGGTCAGTACGTGTAGTCATGACGCAGAGGGCAGAGAGAGTATCGTAGTATGGCATAGTTGGTTGGATTTTTTACGAATTCTGCAAGGCAACCTACAATGACAGCGGAACTAATTCTGCCAATATTTTGATGCTGACTCCTTGCTTTATTGCCTTTCTGGCTCTTCTATTCAATTATTTATATTTCTTTTCACTTTTTTTTTTTAGAAATGTATTTTCACAAAACTATAGACCTAGAGATAGAAAGACAAGAGAAATTTTTTTTTTTAAAAAAAATAAGACGCGAGAAGGAAGCAATAAAACAAAACCCCCTCTATCCCACGATAAGTATCATCCCATTAAAAAAAACTAATAAATAAATGAAGATACCTTTAATTTTATAAAACTGATTTTAATATAGGTTTTATTAACTAGTTAATGAATTAAAAAGAGAAAATATTTAAAGCATCTTCAATCGAGTTTCTTGAAAGATTTTTTAAGTGAAGAAATTATTTTTTATATTTTATTTTTTATTAGAGCAAATCTATATGGTAATAAGAGTTTTTAAAAAATAAGATTTGTATGTTTTACAAGAAATTGTTTTTAGCAATAAAAAACAATATTTATATGATACATAACAATATCATAATTAAGTAAAAAATAAAAATATATATGTGTAAATTTTTTAAAACTTGTGAGAATTTCTTAACATTAGAGCAAAATTAT